>JAVKPL010008937.1:0-34842 GCA_032173675.1 Gastrolobium villosum | reverse complement strand
CGCAGCAAAAAAGATTAGCTACACAAAACGAATCTAGAAACATGGCACAGTATCACTTTTTCCTATAACATAACTCTTATAAAACCCATAAACTATACATGCATATAATTGATAAATTTTAGGAAGAATCATATTTTTAAGGAATGAATAGGTATGAGTAGAGTTGCATACCCCTGTTTACCGAGAAAAAAAAAAAGAGTTACATAATCCCGCTCGCCAGAAAAAAAAATGATTAGATTTAAAGAATTTAGGAAAACAAAGTGAAGTAAAAGAGAAAAAGTAAGAGTTTTATTATTAACAAAGAAAATTGTGAGGCAAGAATAGAGAAAGTTAAAAAAATCAGATACATTAATTTAGACACAATTATCAAATTATATTTAACAATTTTATTTAAACGGATACTTTTTTATTATTAGCTAAATATGTGAACTAAAAAAGGAATTTTGGGGACCTGATGGAAAAAGAAAGAGAGTGAAGATGATATTGAAAAACTACGTGTGTTCTTTTTTATCAATAGTAGATGGTAGAAATGAATTGTTTTTAGGCATATATTTTTCTTATGTTGTACGAAAAAAATTATCTCATGTTATAGAAATAAATTTATAAGTGGGACCCACATGTAAGAAAAGAGAAAAAAAAGAGTGGTGAGACCCAAATCTTTTGTTGTGCGTAGGAAAGTTGTTTATCTCATGTAAAATGAGATAAACAATAACCATTATTTTTAAGTAACCAATTAACAATATATCTTTGAAAATGGCTCTGTTTTTTCAAGCATAGTCTTTGAAGTATACGTATTCGTTTTGAGAACAAATACATATGATGCATACTTGTGTTGGTATACATAGAAGCAGATACGTAAAATGAAACGTGCGTGTGGAGAATTAGAGAGACAGTCACATAAAGCATGTTTCAAGAACAGCACAAGGCTTCCACTCTTTACTCTGAGACATAAATGCTCTCATACGGAAATGCCCAATATTCTACATGCTTCAGTACCTAAATTATTTCTTGATTTATTACTTTTGAAAGCATAATTGAATGAAAGATGTAGTGAAAATGTGTATATATTAAGGAAAAGAAAAGGGCTAAAGCGTAAAGGAAAAGAGAATGATTAAGAGGACAACCTGCATATCTTCGAATGAAAAAGAAGGCCAAAAATGCAAACAGAAGAATCACCTTTGAACCTTTGATAAGAAGGCTTCAGAGTGTTAAGAGCATTGGCTCGTGATATTGGCACGGCTCAATAAAAAAGCTAAGGGCCCAAACATTTTGAGCATGGTTTTCTTATTGAACCGCACCAATATCCCGTTAAACCGTTCCCTTTACCCCTCATTGCCACCATCTTTGGTTCATTTGCACCCATCTGTTGTAAGACAATCACAAATAAAGTATCAAAATAAAAACATGAAACTGAAATTGATAAGAAAAAATTCAGAGGGGCCCCTTTATGTATTTTTATTTGGAGGGTAGGAGAGTGCTGCTAATAATGTAACATTCATATAACCCTCGGTTCAAATGACAGTGATCTATGAAAGAAGAAACATGATAAAACAAAAGAGATATATAGAGAGAGAGAGAAACATGAGAAAGTGTGAAGTTTTAAAGAAGGTAGTGCCCAACATGAGACCATGAAATGTGGCTGGTGGTGGTAGCATTGAAGAAGTTGCATTAAATTTTCAACTAACTAGCGACTGAGGAGGTTGGAATATTAATTTAAGGAGGTACAGGAATCGTCTTAAAAGGCTCAGAGGAGACAAATCCGTGGCTATTAATGTGAGCATTTAATGGATTTTGGGGAGGAGGGAGAGGGATGTTGGTTCTGTTCAATCAGCATTTATGTGTCAAACAGTGAAAAATATAGCCTTTTGCTTTATGGGTTTAGGCCTTTGGTACTCTCCTAGCCATCATACCCGGAACAAATCTTCATTACTTCTGTCTCATGTCCACCCCATCAACGGGAGTATAAAACATTAGTCTCATATGTTTTATAGAAGAGAAAACAAAAAATATTATAACTTCTTCGAAAGAAGGATATTGTAATAATTAAGTTGTGTTACTATCATATTACTACCAATCAATTTTACCGTTAGATCGATTATATTGATCCAACGATTATATTTATTTCTATCTTTGTATCATTATGATTCTCCATATTTAACCTCCATATTTAACATGAAAGTATTAAATATGGAAAATCATAACCATACAAAAGTGGAAATAGATATAAAATATTAAATTTGAAAAATCATGACCATACAAAGATGGAAATAAATATAACCGTTAGATAAACATAATCGATATAATAGTGAGATTGATTGATAATAACTTGATAGTAATACAACTTGATTGTTACAATATCATTCCCAATACATAATTTTATAATTTCATTTTAAACTATCATCTTACTTAATATTCGGTGGCACGGAAATATATTAGATTTTTCCTCATACCCAACCTCTCATATGAGGCACTTCGTAGGTTCTGTGGTTCCACTACAAATGTAACTGATGCATCTGCGTATGATTTTCTCACATGGTTACCTGCCTCCAATTCTTGGCTACAAATAAGGGTAAAATGATGGTTAAGAATTGGGCATGTGAACTAGTTGTACCAAAACTAGCTAAGAAATATATGGTCTTTTTTTTGTTGAAGTTTCCTATAGTAATGTCTTGATAGTTTTAAATTGGGAAACATAATGACCTAACCAAATGATGTAATATACTCTTACTACGAGATCATATTGTCGGTAAAAATGGCATTGAAATAAATTAAATAAATATAGTTTCAAATATACATGATATGAGTAAAAGTGTGACATGGGTATTGGCATAAACAAAGACTTGCACTTGTGTGGTTAGATGACAGAGAGCAGCACAAACTTTTTGAAACCACCTTAGTCCTTTTCAGAATACTAAAATGGACATTGATGCTTATGGAAAGCTAGCTTTTTGAATAGGGAATCTCGGAATAATTATTTAGTGTGATTGTTTAATTTTAGTAATAGCACTATCACAAAAAAAAAAAAAAAAAAAAACATTAAAGTAACTGCGTCCAATTATTGATTTTGCTTACTAATGACAATTAAATAAGTGGGGTTCGGGAGAGAATTTAATAATATATTTTCGTCGACTTAAGAATATAAAATTATAAATTATTAGGTTCCGTATACACAGATTTTCTTTACCATGCTCATTATTATAACCTTTTATTTTATCGAAAATCACAACCCGTTTATTTACTTATTTTGGTGTAAAAAAGTTGGGTTTTATATTTCTCATTCAACATGATAATTGAATTCTCATGTTGTAGAGACAAAAAGCATGTGGGACCCATATTTTAGAAAAAATTATGTGTAGAACACGTTGGCACGAAAATCGAAGGATGTGTGAGAAAATTCAAATTTTCGTGTTAAAGGAGAATTATAAAACCCAAAAAAATTTAAGTGAGGTTAGATAGTGGTATTCCATTAAGGATTCCCTAATTTTTTTGAGAATTTTTTGAAAGAATTACATATCAATTATCGATAAGATCCTCACATCGACTAGCTGGGTTTGAATCATACCCTTGTGGGATCAAATCCTTAACTAAATGTGTCTATTAGGGGTGTGCAAGAAAATTGGTTCACTTGTCATATCCTTGACCTGACCCATAAATACCTATTTTTTGAACTGGGTTTAAATACTGACCCACTTTTATTTGGGTCTATTTTAGACCTGATTTGTTTTAATAATGACTCATTGTCCCAAAACATGACCTATACTCATTATGCGAAAAAAAATTGCAAATACATTAAAAGAAAAGTTTTAACGTAAAACAATTACGTCAAAATCTTTTACGGAAAATTTTTTTTGTCAAACATTTTTACAGAATCTAAATTTCGTCAAAATATTTCACAAAAAAACATATTCATCAAATATTTCGACGAAACACATTTCCATTGTTTTGACGGAATAAAATTTCATCAAAATTCTTTACAGAATTCAGATTTCAGCGAAAGTTTTCGCCCCAAACATTTTCGTTAAACTTTTTGACAAAAAAAAAAAATTTCGTCGAAATTTTTAGCGAAACACATTTCCATCGAAAATACTTGACTAAATATTTTCGCCAAGTTTTTTGATAAAAAATATTTCCATCAAAATTTTCAACGGAACACATTTCTGTCAAAAATTTTCGTAAATTTTTTTGACAAAAAACATTTCGATAAAAATTTTTGATGGAAAAATATTCTGTCAAAATTATTTAGAGAATCTAAATTTCTTCGAAAGTTTCAAATGAAAACCTATCCCTCAAAATAATTTCCGTCGTAATTTTCGTCAGAACACATTCCTATCGAAATTTTGAACGAAAAACATTATGTCAAGATTTTTGACGGAATTCTTTTTTCGTTTAAAACATTTGATGGAGGAAATCATTTTCGTCAAAACTTTTGACGGAAACTAAATTTCGATAGAAAATTTATTTTTGTAAAAAATTTCATTAGAGAAAAAATTCCATCGTTTTTCGACAAAAAGTATTTCGACGAAAAAATAATTTTGTGGCGAAATTCTCGTCGTTTGCAACGTAGAAATTTCGACGAAATTTTGTGACGAAACCAAGTCAAAAACGGGTCAGGTCAGATTTGACCCACTTTAAAAACCAAATCAGACCCACTTCAAAAACCAAGTCAGGTCAGATCTGACCCGATTTTGAACTAGTTCTAAAAAATCTAAACCAAGTCAGACTTGACTTGGATCAAATTAAAACAGGTCGGATCAAAATACCTGACCTATAAAAATCAAGTTAGGTCAAGTCGGCATAAAAATCTGACCCGACCTGACCCATGCACACCCCTATTGTCCATTGGGAACCCATTTAGTTATTAGAATCCATGTATATAAATATAAAGATCAAACTTTTATACATTATCATGCTAACTACTTCAAATATTTTTACCCAACTATGCATATTTTTGATTTTTGCCATGCTACGCATCTGTATGTAGTTATGGCAAGTGAACAATAGCTACATATTTGATCTTAATTTACTTTTGATACTTCAGATTCATGTAATATATACGAGAGATTGATATATACATAAGATATATGTTAGCTGGGAAGCACTAACACGCCAATTTCCCTTAAAAATACCACCGACACATTTCGATACGTGTTTGACATGTATTTAATTTTTGGGACATGTTGATTATTTCAACATGCGAATTTGACCGTGTCCGACACGGTCAAATGGTATTTTCGTAAATATATTATAATTTTTAAAATTTTGAAAATTAAAATATATTAATAAAAATATATTTTTGAAAAAAATTTAATAAAAATGTAAAAAAAAATTCACCAGATCCATTTTGTTCACAGCGCTGCTCTCTTTCTTCCTCATTCGTTCTGTTCACTGCAGTCTGCCATCGGTTCTTTTTGGTAACTGGTAAGTGCTCTAGTCTCTATTTCTCTCTCATCTGATTTGATCTATGTATCTCTTTCACTTTCTCATCCCTTTTTTTCTTCTATTAGAAGTGGGTAATGAGGGCTATGTTGGGGAATTCGTAAATAAGGCCTTGAACAATGTGTGTGTGTGTGTGTGGAGGAGGGGGGGGTTTGGAATTCATATCTTTGCACATACGAAGGAATTGATATCCTTGCCTTAGTGCATGCTTGGTTCAGTTGAAAATAGGTAGGTAGAAAATATGGTAGTGAAAAGTTTTGGGGAAAAAGAATGAAATAATTTTTTTTTTTTGCTTGTAGCAATCAAAATATGGGGTGTTGAAAAATTGAGTGCATCACACTTTCACTCCAACCTCAAAATTATTAGTTTCTCCTTAATATTAAGAAATGGAACTGAAAGAAAATTTGCAATTGTTCTCCCATTTCCACTGCCTAACATGTAGCAACCTAGCGAAAATTAAAATCTTCCATTCCACTCAATTTTCATTTCTTATTTTCCATCTTGCCTATTGAGCATACCATTATATTTTGTGGTCTTACTAGCTATAGGTATTACTTTATCTATGAAGATTCCCTTCATCTTAATTTGTGTCTGTTCACAAAATGCCTACACATTGCTTATGATTTTGGTGTATGTGTGAGGTTTTATAATGCTACTATGATAGTTCATTGTGGTTGATAGTGTTTTTATTGTTCTGGGCATAAAATGATCAACCTAGAGTTAATGTTGACAACATCTTGGAAGAAAGAGATCCCAAATTACAAATATTATTATGGAATCGCTTGTGTCTTATAACTTAGATTGTAAATAATATCTTTGAATTTAGAATTTTGGTTAATTTAGTGTTGTTATATTTTTCTTATTAATTTAATTTTTGTTTGACACATTTACGGAATTACAGTATGAATCGTTCAAGTTCTGCCTCCGCTAGTGGCAGTGATAGTGCCACTACTGCCAATGAAGTACTGGATAAATTCCTATGGAAATTTGTTACCAAAATAGATGCTAGAGTGGAAGCGGGAAGGAATTTGTTTTGGATGTGCAACTTCTGTAAGAAAGATTATAAAGGTTCATATACTAGAGTAAGGTCTCATTTGTTGAAAATATCAGGAAAATGAATTGGGAAATGCTCAATGGTGCAAAATAGAGAACTGATAGAGATGGATAAATTGGAACAAAAAAATGAATAAAGAAAGAAGTCTAATGCTCCAAGAAATGTACCTTTACCTCCTTCTAACTCTTCCACTGCCCAAAAAAAAGAACTACGAGTTCTCTTGAGATGACATTCAATGTTGGGGAGCAAGAAGAATTGAATTATCTGATTGCTAGAACGTTTTATTCAGCGGGATTGTCATTCAATTTGACAAAGAACGCTTATTTCCGAGGTTTGTATACTTATGCAACAAATCATAATATTGGAGGTTATTTGTCATTTATTACCTGGACACCATGTGTTGTTCATGCATTGAATTTGGCTGTGAAAAGTATTTGTGCTGCAAAGAATGTGGAGAACAATCAAATAACATATGAGGAATGCAGTTGGATTTATGATATTATAGGTGATGTTGCTGCAATAAAGCATTTAATTATGAATCATTCTATGAGATTGGCCATCTTTACTGAGTTTGTGAGTTTGAAGTTGCTTTATATTGCTGATAGTCGTTTTGCTTCAATGATTGTGATGTTGAAGAGATTCAAGTTAATAAAGAGTGGTCTCCAAAATATGGTGATAAGTGACAAATGGAGTATTTATATAGATGATCATCTTGGGAGGGCCATATTTATGAAGGAAATTTTTTTGGATGATTGTTTTTGGGATTCAGTTGATTACATACTTGCCTTTAGGGGTGGTAAACGAGCCAAGGGCCTTTCAGGGGCCGTTGGCTCGGCTCGTAAAGGCCTGAGCTCGTTTAATAAAAGCTCGTGTTGGAACCAGGCTTGGACTTGTATAAAAGCTCGTTTAATAAAAAGGCCTCGGGCTCTAATTCAGAAGCTCGGCCTTAGAGCCTCCCAGGCTAACCTAGTATATAAATATTTATTTATATTTTTTATACTACTTGTAATAACTCTCTCTTTTATCAATTTATTTCACCCCATTTTATTGGTTTAACAAACTTTTTGAATGATTTTATTCTATATTATGCTATTTGGATATATATTGAATTTATGTATATTTATGGAATTACTAGTGTTGTTCTATATTATCCTTCATCCTCCTTCACACAAACAAACCCACAAGAATTCATTTGTTCCACTATGCACTGCTTGTTTGTGTCAATTTATTTATTTTTGTTTTCACTTTTTTATAGTGGGCTAAGATAATATAACCTGTTATCTACCTTCTCACACTTTAAAATTTTTTATATTGTAGACTTTATAAATTATTGCTGCAAATTGGAAGCTAAGGTTTCTATATGGAAATTTATTTTTTGTGGAATTCTGTTATCTTATTTTTATTATTTAACTTGCTAACAAGCTAAGACAGGCTTCACACAGGCTTTTATTTTTTGTAAATAAACCAGGCCACAGGCCAATATTATATTCGTGACAGGTAACAGGCTAAGGCCAGTCGGACACGTTTAAATACAGGCTTGGCCCGTTAAGATCAAAGCTCGGCTCGGCTCGGCCCGTTAACACCCCTACTTGCCTTCACTACTCCTATTTATGATAGGATCAGAGTTTGTGCACCGATAAAGCTGTCTTCACTTGATATATGATATATGTGATGGGATGATTGTGAAAGTGAAGAAAACTATATACCATAAGAAGGGAAAGAGGATGGATGGGATCTCCTCTTTTTATTATGTGGTGCATCATATTCTTATAGATCATTGGATAAAAAATTCAACTCCACTACATTGTTTGGCCCATGCTTTGAATCCAAAGTTAGTTTTTAAATATGATTCAGTTTAAAATTAATACTTCTCTTGATATATGTAACCGCTCGTTGTACACCGGTATTGTTAACATTGATTATGATATTAAGCGCAGTTGCAATCACAGCAGTTCATTTAAAAATACGAGTAAACTCTTTCCTTTTCATTATGTAAAATTTTCAAAACAATAATAAAACTTAATGACATGAGCTGTGATCATAACTGAAATCTAAAAGCGGAATAAATAAAATAAAAGCCTAACTATCATACATTGCTTATTTTAAGTCACTAAGGGATTACCATAAACCCACTTAGCATAAATCTCACTTTTACGATTTTTCTACAACTGAACATGGTTCAGTGTTTTGCACACTACATAAAGTATCCATGCTACGAACCTCTCATCTTTTAGTATGTTATTATAGACTCAATTATCTTTCCAACAAGGTATCACACGACTCATAAAATTCTCATTTGCTCTGATTATCACCATTTTTTGAAGTTGGACAAGCAAAGCTGTCAGCCAACCTCAAACAGGACACCAAATATATCTTACCATTTCTGTGATTCTGAACAAAGCACTAAACCAATTGTCCTCAAATTTTTATACAATAAACTAGACACCTTAAGATTTAATTTGACATATCATGAGCCTAATTTGAGTAAGAATTGAGGGAGAAAAAATTTATACAAGACAGGGACCTGAACACCCCCCTGTGCAGGGCCATCTGGGATGTCTCCACTCAAACAAGTCTACGGGTCTCTACATAGCTTCAACTGCTACCGGATTTTGACATAACATATTTGTCATCTCAAGCTTCAAAATGATGTTTGGCACGTCCCTATTGGATCTCTATGGAGGGAGATATGCTCTCCCAAAGTCAGCCTAAAAACTATCATTTTAATATAAATGTTGGTGGCACCTCCTTTGTTTATTCAACTATTCCAATTTATCAAAAGTGTGTTTTATGTCTCAAGGTTACTTAATAGACAATGGTGGCACTCAAAGACCAACAATGCCTTAGTGCTCTTACAACCCATAACAATTTGCATTATTTTCATCCATTTACAATCCATTCCTTACTTTGTCAAAACTTAGTATCATTTCAATCACATTATCCAATTGCATGCATTCTTAACAATCTGCATATAAATCATGACCTAAAATATGCCTATTGTCCTTTCATCATATACATGCTTTACAATATTACACAAGGTCCATAAATTACAATTTACAATTCTCCAAATGGTATATAAATATAAAGGAATCCTCAAAATACAAAAGTTAAGTAATCAACTAGATTTAGCCAAAATGTAGCATGAACAAATATGAAATAATACATAACCCTAATGCAATATACAATGTTCATGCTCTAAGTCTAGCCTATTCCCAAAAGTGGCCTTAAGACGCAAAATCCTCTCTAACTCCATATGCTCATCTTGTGGGCCTCTTGCCCATGGCTCCTGCCCCGCTACAACCACCTGAAATAATGCCCCAAAAACGGGGTGAGATATACGAATATGTCTCAGTAACCCAGAGATTCTGGAGATCACTTCATCAATGGCTCACTCAGATGTAAATGTGCAATAATGAATCATAACAACCAAAAAGGGATATAACAAGGGATTTGGAGAAGTAGGGATGCATAAGGATAAACATACGATGAAGCTGGAATGGTCATAGCCAAAATCACGCAACATCCGACCTATTGACCTCGGCATATAGCCTACGGGCTCTTATTCAAGAATGTGTTTCCTGAACATCATTCAAGACACTCTCCATCCAATTAACCCGAGACATTCCTAGAGTTCTCCTCAACAAATAACAGCTCTATGACCCCAGATCAACTGGAACTCCCTCACGGAGACCTTTCCAGTGGCAGTCCGTAACGCCATAAGGCAATCTATCTACTAGTCAGAGATACGGTACATCCTATGTACCGAATATATATATACATATGCATGAGCATGTTATAACCACATCATTGACATACAATCTCCAACCACTACCCCAATGGGCATGGTGGAGCACATACGAGGATTTACCCTAATACTAAGAGATTACATTATTGAAGCTCCCAAGCTAGGTAGCTCCAATGCAAGTTACACAATAGCTCAGTCCACCCAGAAATGCCTACACAAGGTCATTCTCACGTTCATTAGAACCACATCAAGACTACTCACTTGGTCATTCAAGCATTCATGCAGTTTTAACATAATTACTTACCACAATCCTTTTGGTCAAGGACCAAAAGCAATCCACCTAGCTCAATCCTCAAGTATCACGTCCGTGAGAGGCAACCTACAATGACCACACAAAGGATCATCAATTCAGTTATGCTTCAAATTGCAATGCACACAATGAACTCCCACAAACCCTATAACCCCATTTCGGCCATTAAGGCATTATTTTCCAAACCATGTTGTTAATTTTACTTCAACGTTCCCATGGCTTTCTAAGCCTGCCACAACACCAATTCAAGTTCAAAACATCATTCAATTATAACTCAACACCATTTTTCCTAAACTTCCTCATTATGACCGAAAATTACATCCATACGCATCCAATGATTTTGCTTCCAATTCACACACATCACACTATTACACAACCTGTTTAAAATTGGTTCAAATCCTCTCAACACCAATTACATCAATTTTTCATCATCATTCTTTATTTCCACCTACAAGGCCGAATTGTGCATGTCCATATACTAAGGAATATCCAATTCAACTCCACACTTCAAACACATCATACAACCTATGATTAACCAATACAACTACTCTACAACTCAATTATACAATCACACTACAATCTCTATTCACAAAGTCTTGTTCATGAACACAAAATTTGCCTAAGCTAAACCATTTTTCCTCAATAAATTTTATGAGTTAAATCATCATAAAATATCATTCTAAGACATATTTATCTAATACACATTTTCAATTTGATGTCCATAACCCCATCAATCCACACACACAGAGCTTAGGGTTTATAAATTCAATCAACCAATTATCCAATGAAAAATGTTGAAACTTACCAAGGATTAATGCCCAAGACTCCTCCACAAAATACCCAAGCAATGACTTGATCAACAACACCGAGAACACCACGTTTCCTCAAAATCTCGTGGAAATGGGTCCAAGTTTTATCTCAAACTAGTGAGTTTTAAGACTTGAGAGTAGCATGGTTGGGTTTGGATGGTGTTTTACTTAAAGTTTGATGTAGAATTTTGTTGATTTTGATAGAGTTTTGAAGTAGTAATCAAGGAATGATATTTCACTCCTTCCAAGCACATAGGCCGCGGGTTTTGCAAGGTGAGGAGGGGAGAAGAACATGAATAGTGGTATTGGCTCATGTGTCATGTTATAACTTAAGTGGGGTAGGTCCCACTGCCACCTCGTGCAATTCAAATTAATTCAATTCTCCCGCTTAAACCACTAAACTCCAATTAATTCCTAGACTATTTAGAAAATTCAAATTTTAACATTCACTAAAGTCCTTTAATTGCCGTTGAGCAGATGAATTCGGAGTTTGCCGGTCATTCGGTGAAATCACAATTTTAAGTTGTTAAGTGCACTGTGGGCACGTTTCTCCAAAACCGTAATTTCACTCAAATTTCATCAGAAATCATAATTATTAGTCCTACGTATCATTTCCAACTTATTTCCAAGCCTAGAGCCCAAAATTCATTCGGCACGCTTTTCGGTTCGACTGTACCGCTGTATTTTTACATGGTAAAAATACTATTCAGCAAATTTCCAGAAACTTGCCTAACCACTCAATTTTTTTATTCTGAATCCATTTCCAGTGTTAGTTTTCCCATTTGAGACCTTCTACTCACATTCCATTTCCTAGGGTTACGTGTTTGACAATTTACCGTTTTACCCTTTTTACGTATTTTGACTCAGAATTCAGGATTTTCACTAATCCTACCCTTTAATCCATATTTTAAACTTAATTATGTGTTTTGGAATTACGAGGTGTTATAATATAATTTGACAATTTGTTAATTTTTTTTTCTCTTTTAGATACCATAGTCAAGAATTGCTCTAGGAAGATTCTAGTCGAGTTCCTCTACACATGGATTTAGAGCTTACTCAGGAGCAACACAAATGTTTAAGGAGATTATTTCCTAGCATGGAGGATCGAAACAAGATTAGTTTGGAATATGCAACTTTTATTAGCAATAGTGGACCTTTGGTGATTTTGATGCCATCAATACTCAATACACTATGGATATGAAATCTTGGTGGCTACTTTATGGTACTTTTGCACTGATGCTTCAAAAGATAGCATTGAGACTTATGCAATAACCCTCCTCTTCATCATGTGTGGAACCCAATTGGAGTACTTATTCTTTTGTGCATTCCATGAAGAGGAATAAGATTACTCCAAAACGTGTTGAAGACTTAGTTTATGTGCATAGCAACCTTTGACTCTTATCAAGAAAGAGTCCTAGTCATGAACATGGAGATACATTTGATTCACTTGATGATGTTGGAGATCTTGAAGTTTCTAGTCTTTCCCTTGACGAGCCAGAGAAAGAGGTCATGATTCTTCAAGATAGAGATGAAAATAATTGAACTTGTAAGTAGTCTACACTCTACACATTATTTTTTCTTTTATTTTTATGTTATCGAATTTGAATATTTGATTGATTATATGACTTATTATGGGCTGCTATATGTATTAAATGTAAAATATTATATATATATATATATATATATATATATATATATATATTAAAAATATTATTTAATCAAAATGTGTCGAAATCTAACTTTTTTTAGAATTAACGTGTCAGAATGTCTTGTCGTATCCCACGTCAGTGTCAGTGCATAGTTTGTTAGTAGGTAGGCACTCCATGTAGAATGACTATACTTGACCATTAAATGGTTCTGCGACCCTCTTGATGAGCATGCGTGTATGTGAACAAGAGCATAATAAATTAAATTTTCTGTATTTAAATCTAAGATGACAAATTACACTAGCATGACAAAGGAGGCATCTATACTTGATATTTAGTCTATCAAAACAAAAAAGGAGGCATCTATACAGTTTGTAAAACCTACCCCTAGCGCTCTCAAATATTGTTCATTTGCCTCAGCCGTGGATGAATGGCACAGAGCCAGAATCATTTCACCTAAAAGTTTAAGTCGGCAAGTGATAAGTCTTTAATGATTTTATGTTATATCTTTCCAACACTTCCTATAATGTGAGAGCTCTTTGGGCTTGAAGCGTAGATATTGCACATGACTTTTTTTTTTGTCTTGTGCTTATTTAATTCCATTAGAAAGTGGGAGGCGACGAGGATCGAACTCGTGACTTTGTGATCTCGTGGTCATCTTGGCTCTGTCACTCCACCTAAAAGCTTAAGTTAGTAAAGATGGACCTTTTATGATTTTATATTATATATCTCAAATATATTTCTTTTGCTCTCAAGCTCTCTCAAAACTCATTTGTTGTTTAGATCCATAAAATAGGTCCCACGAGCTTTTAGAGATTATGAGATTTATTCATTATAAAATAAAACTAAATAAAAGATCAAATTTTAGACGTATTTCTTTTGAAATTCTAGCATCTCTTGTTGTGCAGACACACCATTCTCATGAGCTTTTAATGCTCCTCTATATGCATATGATCTGTCATCATTTATAATTGTCTCTTCCATAAAAACTACTAACTTAGAAATCCTACCTTAAAGATTCTTTTGGATAGAATGCTAGTCACCTTTCACAAGAAGCTTGTGTTTACTTGCATGCTATGTATAGTTGCTATGGCAATCCCCCTACCCCATTGCATTTCCACGGCAAGGTAATGTCACTTACCTCAACAAGAGCTTATAGCTAATATTTATAGATTATCTATAAAGTAAAAAATTGAAGCGAGATTCAAATATTCAAAGTCTAGTGAATCCATAACTGAACCAATCCCGCTCTCTACATCAATTATTATTCTTACATAAGAGTTTGGTATTTTTTTTAGTAAAGTACATTTACATGTAAGTCCTGAATACCAAAAAATTATATATATTAATGAATTTTAATGTAGTACTACTACTACTAATAATAAATTAAATTATAAGAAATATTGGGGGGAACTACGATGAGACGTGAGGTACAAGATTGATTAATTGATGGGTCAATTTTGAGGATTGACCATACAACCACAAGGCATTTGGTTCGGGTTTTTCTAGAAGATAGCTATGTATCTCAGCGTGTCTTTTTTGGATTTTTTTGTTTGGTTGAAGTTTTTGAAAATTTTATTAGTCATGCATCTGTTTTGCCCATCCATTTACATTTGTGTGGAAAATTGAGTGGAAGATTGAGAAAAGATCACTGGTGGAAAATACCTCTTGCAAGTAGTCTTACAAAATATGCGAAACTAGTCTTACAAAATTCCCCATGACTATTTTTTTTTTAATTTTCTAATATTTCAATTTACAACACACCAACAGTCACACATTGGTTATGTGCGGAATTCATCCCACATGAATGAGCTGCGGGACTCATTGATGTTATATTTGAAAAAAGAAAATTTAATTTTCACCCACTGTGATTTTTATAATTTAACTTGACCTCTTGTGGTTATAAATTTGTCACTTAGATTCATTTTGCTTAAATAATTTACTATTTAATCTCCTATGACTTCAATTTTTTACTCACACTTATTGTATTTAATCTCATAAATATAAAAATATTTACATTTTAAAAATTTTATTTTATATAATTATGGTATTATCAAATAAAATTATAATAAAATTAATTAATTTTTAAATTAATTTTTTTTCAAGTTATTTATTTTGAAATTAATTTATAAATTATCTAAATTTTAAATATATTTGAAATTAAAAAAAAATATTATTTAAGATAAATTAAATATGTATTATCAAAATAAGATATTTACTTTCTTTAGATAATTTTATAATGATATCAGGTAAAAAATAAATAAAATAAAATTTGATTTGAATTTATTTTCATGATAAAAATACTTAATTTTTATTTATTTATTTGCCTTAAATGCATTAGATGAGGATATAAAATAAAAAAGAGGGAAAACAAAAAAATTTATTTGTATAAAATGATAAGGATATGATTGATATTATTATTAATTAAAATTAATTTAAATTTAAATAAGTAATTTATATTTTTCGGTACATAATTTTAATTTATAATTTGATATAATATAAGATAAAAGTTGAGAAAAATAAAAAAAATTATGTATACATACATACATATATATATATATATATATATATATATATATATATATATATATATATATATATATATGAAAAAAATATTTTTCCTTTTAAATGACACAACTTGTGTCATTTTACTTGTACAAAGAGATGAGACCCGCACCTTTATATTTTTTTGTCCACTCTCTCCTCCTTTATCTATCTCTTTCTCACACTTAAAATGACAACTTTACCTCCTTTAAAATGGTATACATTGTTCCCTATATATATATAAGACCACAAGGGATATAAGTAATAATTTTTATAAGCAAAATGAGTATACGTGAAAATTTGCAACTACGGGAGCTTAAATGATAAATTGATTAGGCATAATGAGCCTAAATGACAAGTTTAAAACTACATGGGGTCAAATGATAAATCATAAAACCATAATGAGTGAAAATGAAGTTTTCGCATTTACAAAAGATAGTTTTTTAAAAAAATTTAAAATTGCATCAAATTAAAAGGTTATTCACCCTGCACTCCTGATATCTCGTGTTGCAGCAATGGAAATGGAGATCTTTAAGATTTGACGACAGCAACAGAGATGGAGCTTTCTAGATCCAACACCTTATAATGTGGAACAGTGATAAAAGTGCCACTATTTGGCAAATTTCTTATCCAAATGCCACGTGAACTACACTTTTTACCAGATTGTCACACGTCAAAGTTCGCTACCCCCGGTAGTGAACTTCGTCGTCAATGGTTTTGTGAAACGTGGCACACTTTCGCTGTAAAAGCTAACTAGACCAAGTTCACTACCAGATACGCTATGTGGCACACGAGTAATGTCACGTGTCACGAAATCATTGGCTACGAAGTTCGCTACAAGGGGTAGCAAACTTTGACACGTGACAATTTGGTAAAAGTATTGTTCGCGTGGCATTTGGGGAAAAATTTTGCCAAACAATGGGACTTTAGTTGATGTTCCTTATAATGTTTTCTTTTCAAAAGAAACATCAAGATTAATAAAATCAAATAAAAAAATAAATTAGGTCATTTAAAAAATAAAAAATCGTATAAAACAGAACTCGTGTTGCCATTTGTTATTACAAGTCATTTGTGTTGAGCATAGTCGATCCAATGTTGAAGTAGAGCATAGTAGACGTCGCCGTATAATTCCATTTATCTTTCAACTTACGAGATCAGTGTTAATGTGTTATTCTTCTAGATCTACATGAATTTCTATAATTTGATTTTTTCGGAACTAACGGACCACAAAGATAAATGACATGGTAATTGAATGTTTCTCTCTATAAGTGCTTAGATTTCTTTGTTTGAGTAAAGGAAGGTGAGAAGACAAATAAACAACTTAAAAGGAAATGGTGGTGAGCTAGCTAGCAAGCTAGAGCACAAAGAGCAAAAGGCATTCTCCCCCATAAGGGTGGGTGATGCATTTGCAATAGCCTTTTTCATTGAGTATTTAGATTTATATAAATCACTGTTTACAAAAAAGTAAAAATTATATAAATCCCACGTAAGAAAGGTTAGTGTTTGGACCGGGTAGATCGTGAGTATTCACCATGTAAATGATAGATGTATGCACTCAGAGATATCTATGAGAGAGATATCGTACGACCTTATAGTCAATATACCAATCACTACACACTGATAATAGGTGTATAGCTAAGACGTGAGTGTGTGTCCACAATGTTGGCAACAATAGAATATGAATTCAAAAGTGTACACCTGGGACCTTTAGCCTTTATTTATAGTGTTTACCTCTATGGGCTTGGGCTGTAAGTATCTCCAGGTAGTTAGCTTTTTAGAGTCGCTATTGGGATATGAGTCTCATTCCTTGATCTTCTGTTAATTCGCATATTTTTTGGATAGGTCTTAATCATTTGTTGGATAAGTTGTTAAAATATAGATCCAGTCCATAACAGTTTCCCCACAGCCCGACAGCTCGGACTACTAGGGTGTAGAAGTCTTCGAATGACCTCGGTTACATTGGGCTATTTTGTCAGGATCTTGGCACTAGATTGAGCTATTATTGCTTTCATCATGCTTGGACGAGGTAGATTTTCGACTCGACTAAACTCTCATTGGAACTTATCTGGGGTTCAGCCCGCTGGAACTTAAACTGAACTGAGGTGAAAGTTACGAGAAAGGCGCCGAGGCTTAGGTCGGACCTGGTTGCTTACCTGCAACTCTGTTGCCATCACATCATAGTGACTTCTCGTTTCAGCAACTACCTTGACGGTTACACAAATCCACGTGTTGCTAGGCTATTGGTGGTTTATGCATTGTGGAGCGTGAGCCTCCCTTGCTTTTCGCAGGCCATAATGGAATGCATTTAATGTATTTCGTGTGAAATTACCTTTTAGTCCTAGGTTTTTCAATTTTCACGCTTGGTTATTTTCACTTTAAGCAAACATATTTGAGTTCATTTCGAATTCAACAGCCTCTTCATTCTCATTTCTGACTCTAGGTTTGCTCTGTTTACCTTCTTTTTTTGCTTGAAGATTTGTCCAAGAGTTCTTGCACATTGCCTTCCTTTTTTCTCTCAAACAGGTATTTCTTGTCTCTGTTTCTTCTTTGTGTCGTTTTTCTAGTTTCCTTTTAGTGCCTTGTGCTCTTGTGGTGTGACTTTTAATGTTTGGGGTTTTGAATATCTAGCACTCTCTTCCCCCTTCCTTTTGAATCAAAATCATAGGCACTTTCTTTTACCAACCATTTTGTAGAGGGGAGAGAGTGAAGCTTTCACTTAGATAGGTACTCCTGGCCATGACTCTGATGAAGTCCTTGGCCAAAATAGAGATAATGTGGATGTCCAAAAGGAAAATGCCATGGTCCAAAAACTACCTAAAGGGGTTCATTTTTGGTTTTGAGACGGGGAATATACTGAGGATGAGAAACAATAATTGTTCCTTCGTGGCCACCGAGATGGAAAAGGTAAATGGAGGTCAATTCCCTCTGAACGAGGATGGGGTCGTGTCGTGTTGACAAGGGAGAACTTAAGTATACGAGGTCGATCTTCCCAGCTTAGTAATGGTATGGGCCGAGGTGAACTTTCTTCAATATCGAACCCAGCCAAAAGTTCCATAAGTGGTTTCTCCTCCTTGAACATGGTGGAAAAAGGCAGCGAGAGCTTTTCTCCCATTCCTGTGTTGGGTTCTCGTTCGATTTTGGATGGAATTTCGCCCATTGAACTTAGTGATAGTTCTTCTACCTCGTCTTCTTTTAAGCTTGACCTTTCAAGTTTTGACCTTGGTCGTAGAAGCTCAGGTGCATCTTTTATTTGTGCTGACTCCGAGCCTTCCTGTTCCAGATCATCCATGGCAGAGCCCCGTATGTTGGCTGAGGAGATTATCGAGCTTCCAATATGGAAAACCTCAGGAGTAGATCTTCTTTCAGCCGCCACAGATGAGCCGGTATGTTTAGGTCAGGGTTAAGAAGAACTCCATATTTTCTTTCTTTATAAAAATCTGGTCACCGAGGTGGGAGTTTGACTTCCGCTTTCCGAGTTCCAGATGCCCTTAATGCACCATCTTCAAGTTGCCCGTACTCAACTCCATCCTAACTCTTGGGCCTTTGTTCGTGGTCTCGAACAAGTGTGTAAATATCTATATATTCCTTGTACCATCCCTCTTTCCTTGTATTTTTTCTTATAGTGTATACTTTTCGCACAAGGTCCGAGCCTAAGGAAAAGAAAGGTTGGATTACCCTTTGCGGTGCGCTTGATTTCGGTATATTTCACATGTTTACCCAATATTTTAAGCATTTTAAGGACTGGTTCTTTATGGTAGTAGTTCATCCCGGCCGTCAGCCTTGTTTACACAATCATATACAAATGAATACTCTCCTTATGCGTATGTGCATATATACGCATCAGTTAAAAGGCATCAACCTTATTGTATGGTCCATCCTTCATATTTTGTGATGTCTAGGCATCTTTCTAAGTTTTTGCTATAGGTGTTTGAGATACTCTTTGTCCCTAGGATTGACCTAGCGTTTACTAATCACAGACTTCTAGGCTGAATCAATTTGCTTTGGATCTTTGCTAATTTGCTTTGATTTCATTTTCATTGATGTAGGATTAACTTTAGAGTTCTCTAGCATTGTAACCCTATTCTGATTATTAGGGTTTCTTTTCCGTTAGGTTCCCTCATGAGTATGTGGGCCATATTTCTAAGCTATCCGTTGGGGAGGTGTCGACTTTGTAATAACTTCAGGAGTAACTGCCAGCGCTTTGACTGCCAATGTATCAGCAATAACATCGTAATGCATACTATAATTCCCTTCATTAGGGTTTTGTTGTCTATTTCATCCTGTATCATGATTGGGAGCATTGATTATCTCTTCCACTCCTTATGTTGTTGGCTTCTTGCATCCTCTCCTAGCTTTCTAGACTATCATTGAATTATCGAATGATGCATCTTCGACTTTCCTTCCTTCTTCTAGCATCTGGTTGTTTCTCTATACTACTAGTATCATCGACTTGATCATGGGCTATACTTGAATTGTTTCCAGATTGACTTGTGATGGACACTGATCTTTACGATGCCCATATCTACCACAATCGAAGCAGATTAATTAGAGCCCTTTATAACCAACGTGAAAAACTACTCTATTCATAATTTTGAACTTCGATAGAAATCCCTTGTGGAGATCAATTTCAACACAAATACAAGCAAATTTAGCTCTCTTTGTGGCTTCATATTCACCCTCATCGCTATGTCTAACTGAATACTTATCCACTTTCAAAGTGTGGCCAAATATATTACCAATGCTCTACAAATGTTGTGTGGTATAAAATTCAATCGATAAGCCTGGAATCTTGATCCACACTACTATCTATATAAAGCTACCATCATTAGGATCAAATAGAGGTCTCCATCTTTAAACCACCACACAATGCCCCGCCACAGTGCATGTGCCTTCGTGCAGGACACACGCATAATCCTCCTCCTTCATGAAGCAAACTAGATAATATTTGTTTCCTCTAGTAAGGCCCTATAGCTTTAACAATATGTTAATTAAGAACCTAGCACCAACCCTTTTTCCAAGAAGTTTGATAATCAGTGTATTTCTCCATTGCACACAACAAACCTTATGGAAAGCTTTAGAGAAATGATAAGTTTGACACAAGGGGTCATCCCCCTCATGGATCGTATTCTTGTCAAAAACTTTCTTTTCATCTCATTTCCTCTTCTGCCTTGTCAAACAATCGTCGAAGTTACTGTCCTCATCTCATCTCGATGCCCCATTAAGATGGACGAGTGTATCTCTGTAAGACACAACTTGTCTCACCTACACAGATGACATTGGTTTGTTTCAAATTCTTGCATGGTTCTCCTCAGGCATCACATTACTTCTCTCTTGCATATGTCTATCCATCATATGGTCCTTAATTTCAAAACCTTTAGCCTTCTTAGTACTCCTTTCCTACAGGTCTTCCTCTTCATATTTGAGGCCTTTGCCTTCCTTTGTGTTAACCTTCCTTCATCTTTCTTTCTCTTTCTCTGTTTTTCTTTTTTGGTATATAGCCTCCATCTTTATCATACCACTAAAGATTATGCATTTTTATTATTCAAAAAAGTTAAATTAATTTATAAAATATTATGATTAAAATAATGTCATCCTTAATTTTTTTTATTTAGTATGTCAATTTTTTTTTACTAATTCACCACCCTACTAACAAGACCCAAATTTAAAAGGTTGTGTAATACAAATCAAATAGTAAGTAAATTTGAATGAAGTAGTTAAGGATCTATAATATTTATGTCAAAAGTTTAAGTTTATATAAATGTCTATTAGATGGGGATATATATATATAGAGGTAAAATCATTTCTGCAGCTGCTTGACGTACAACAACGACAGGTATATGATTATGATTCCCCACATTTAATGCTTTCATATTTTGTATGGTTATGATTCCTCGCATTTAATGCTTTCAAGTCTGTATATGGCAAATATTTGATTGCTGCACGTACAATAGCTGCAGAAATATAAACCGCATATATACACACACACACACACACACACACACACACACACACACACACACACACACACACACACACACACACACATATATATATATATATCATTTATCAAGTTGTTGGACGCCTAGCTAAGAATCATAACCATATATGGGTGGATAAAAGCATTAAATACGAGGAATAAATGAGAATCAACTATAAGGAATACTAGTTGGACGTCCAGCAACTTGAGAAATAATTAGGTTATCATTTCTCAAGTTGTTAGACGTCCAGCTAGGAATCATAACCATATATAGGTGGATAAAAGCATTAAGTACGGGGAATAAATGAGAGTCAACGATCAGGATTACTAGTTGGACGTCCAACAACTTGAGAAATAATTAAGTTATCATTTTTCAAGTTGCTAGACGTCCAACTAGGAATCATAACCATATATGGGTAGATAAAAGCATTAAATACAGGGAATAAATGAGAATCAACGATCAGGATTACTATCTAGACGTCCAGCAACTTGAGAAATAATTTCACACACACACACACACATATATATATATATATATCATTTCTCCAGCTACTTGACGTCCTGCAATGATTCTCCATATTTAATGCTTTCACCTTTTGTATGGTTGTGATTCCACACATTTAATGTTGTCACCTATATATATATAGTACATAATTGACTCTTGGGCGTTAAGCGACTAGAGAAATGATATATAAAAATATATATATATATATATATATATACATATATATATATGGGTTTTATTAATCTCATGATAAAAGAGATAAGTTATCCCATGTCATAGAAAAAAATTTGTGGCTCCACCATCTGAAAAAGAAAAAGAAAAAAGAAAAAGGTGGCACATTTATCGAATAGTGTGTATAGAAGAGAGAGTTACCACATATAACATAAGAGTAGTTTTTCCCTATATATATATATATATATATATATATATATATATATATATATATATGGGATTAACTTTTTCTGTCACATGAGATAAAGTTGTCTCCTTCAATCCTAAAACGAAGTGGTTTAGAATAAGAAATAAAGGGTATTTTAGTAAAATACATATTATACTATGAAAGTTAAATTTTCAAAATACACTTTATTTTTTATTCTAAATCGCAAAATAACGTGTTTTGGGGTTGTAGGATATAATTTTATCTCCTGTGACCGGAGAAAAAATTCTCTCTCTTTCTCTCTCTCTGTATGTGTGTGTGTGTGTGTATATATATATATATATTTAAGAAAAATATTTGTCAAGTCACTTGAGATGTATTTATCTTCATCCACCCCAAAGCTATGTCGTTTTGTTTATTTACTTCCTATATTAATTGATTCACCTTTGAATGATTATGATTCCCTTTTCTCTCTCTCTTCCTTTATCATTATTGATTTATTTTTGTATGGTTATAATTTAGTGCTCGGAGATAAAGTTATCTCAAGTGACTTGAGAAACGATAAGCCATATATATATAAACTTTTTATTTGATATAGGTATATGTATATGTATAGTTACCATATTCGTTTAATAGTTATAATATATTTTTTAGTTTAATGTTTTTACTTTACTAAATATATATCCATACATTTCTTTGGAAAACCGTATGAGATTTATCTTTTTGATAATCAATCAACACATTTCACCAAAGTTGTTTGTAGTGAGGTTATGAGTATATTACCCTTCTTGAGAGAGTCATGAAAGTGAGTGTGTGATGAGATCATTTTTCCACCCATTTGTACGAAATTGTGGAATTTTGGGGAGCATTGGTGGTGCTTTGGCTTGGATGGACACTTGATCTTCAACCATTGGAGCCTTAGGAAGCTATTGGTTGTAAGTATTCCTAGTTTCATGGAGTTTTTGTGAAAATCATAAAATGGGTTTTGTGTGAAGTTGTGTTGGATGATTTGTGTAGTTAGAGAGCTCAAATGGAAAATGTGCATTAGATGATTATGTCTTAGAATGATGTATTTGAGCTAGAAATACAATAAAATTTATTGGTGAAAAATGCTCATAACTTAGGAATTTCTGCATGATGCCTAGGAGTTGTGAAAATTGAATTGTGTAAGAAATGGATTGATAAGTAATTTTACGATGTTGTAATATGATTATATGATGAGTATGAGTGTTGAATTGGATTGAATACCCCTAGATTGATGGGCATGAGTA
This sequence comes from Gastrolobium villosum, assembly GCA_032173675.1. Classification (NCBI taxonomy): domain Eukaryota; kingdom Viridiplantae; phylum Streptophyta; class Magnoliopsida; order Fabales; family Fabaceae; genus Gastrolobium; species Gastrolobium villosum. Next base: position 11,169 of record JAVKPL010008937.1, on the reverse strand, counting down.
ATTCGACCTATTGAGGTAATGGTTGGTTGACGATGTAAAATTGAAGATTATGTGAATAGCTATGAATTGGTGAGTAGTGAGGGGTAATGTGATTAAAAGGGGTAAATTATTGGTTGTGTGCCATTGGGCCTAAGTGATTCTAATTGATGATGAATTGTGCAAATGAATGGTTGTATGGAAATTTTGTTGATGATCATGAGGTTGATCATATAGGTTGCCTCTCACGGACGCTATGGAAGCGGATTAAGCTTGGAGCTTACGTATGGAGCATTAGCTCGGAGTTGAGGTAAACCTTTGGAACTAGGGTTTAGTCCCTTGTGTGCTCCACCACGCCTAGTGGAAGATTATGGTTGGAATTTGTGTTGTTGAACCTTGTGTAAATATGTATGTTCATGCATTATTGCTTGATTGTGTGACATGCTTGTGGCATGTTATGTGTGAATTGTTTGATCTCTGGCCAGTAGATGTGTGTTGGTTTGGACTTCCGCTGGATAATTCCGCTGGGGATTGCAGTCGGGTTTTACCGTGGGACTGACTCTGGGAGCGGTACCAGGATGATACAAACGTGGGAATTTCGCTGGATAGGGCTCATGAGGAGTTCTAGTTGGGTTTTGCCATGGGGTCGTCTCAACCATGGGAGAGGCACCAGGAAGATTCCGGGAGTTATACGATGGGGTCCTTGAACGTAATCCAGTTGTGGATATTCTTGGATTGTGCCCAGTTGTTGTGATATTGTATGTCATGCATTTCATACTTTGTTATATGTTGCACATTGAGTGAGCCATGGGGTGGAGTGATCATCTAGTACCTTTGGTTTACTGAGATATATTTGTATATCTCACCTCGCGTTTGGGGACATCATTTCAGGTTAGGTTGAGCCTGGAAGAGTGGAGCATGAAGTACATATGGAAGGCATCGCATGTTAGATGATTCAGTTGGAGACATTTAGCATAGGATGTTATGTTTTGAATTGAGGCCATGAACCTGTGCATGTTGAAAATGCCATGCATTTGTAAATGTATAACTATACTTGATGTATATGTATCTTATGTGTGAGCATGGGATCTGTCCATAGCCACCTATGATGTATTGGAAACATGTAAATGTAATGTAAAGGGGCTTTAGGCCTAATTTATGTGTTGATTATATGTATGGTCAATAAAAGCATGAAATGGAACTTTGTTGATTGAAACATAATGAATATTGTACATGTAAATGGACTGTGATGGGTTGTAAGTGCCCCAATGTGTTGTTGGTCCTTGTGTGTGCCACCTATGTGATTTTATATACCTACATGTGTTTAGGTTGCATTGGCAAAATCAGGGATTTTTGTAAAAACAAAGGAAACTCTGGCAAATTTTCGGGAATTGGCATGTTTTTAGCGAACTTTGGGAGAACGTATCTCTCTCTATTGTGGTCCAATATGGATGAGCCTTACACCATTCTGAAGGTGGATTTACCCTCCATGTCGTGTCAAAATTCGGGGTTATCGGAGTTAGAAATGGGGCGGTAGAAGGTCGGGAACTCGGGCCCTTGGAGTGGCTCCTACACAAGTGCAGGAAGCTGATTGAAAATTTTGACAGTGGTGTGGCGCCACCTGGTGCCACTGTGGCGCCAACTGGCGCCATGGGTCTGTAAGAAACACGAAAATTGCAATTTCAGGCAGTGGTGTGGCGCCGGTTGGCCCCGTAATGGCGCCACCCGGCGCCGCTGTCAGGAAAATATTACTTGATTTTTTTAAAATACATAACTTGTGCTACGGTGCTCCGAATTGAGCGCGGTTTGAACCCACGTGAAGCTAAGGGAAAATCTATAACATAATAAGAGATGAGATGTATTTGAGGGACAATAAATTATTGGAGAAAGCAAAATGGTTATGGCCTTTAGGGTTTTACAAAGGGAATGTATGTGATAAAGTGGTGATTAATTTAAGGGATTTATGGGAACCCTGTGAGTCTAATAATAGGTGAAATAAATTATGTCACTAGATGAATTAAGTCTTATGCAATGTGTCACTGTTACGGTCACAGCTTTTAGTTATTACGCTTAAACAATTTTAAATGTTGCCTAATGAATGAAAAAAAAAAGTTTACCCGTATTTTGTAAATAAACTGTTGTGATTGTAACTGCGCTTAATATCATAATTAATGATAACAATACCGGTGAACAATGGGCTGTTACATTTTATGTTATCAGAGCAGTTTCTTAGGGAACTCTGATGATTGTGTGATTGTGGTGAGTGATGTATAGTTGTACGTAGACTCTTATTGAGTACTGCACATGTGACTCCTTATTTTGGGCCTGATCAACCCATTTATTCGTGTTATATGTGTGATCAGTATAAGATGCCTTCATGACAATCCTGGAGCACTAATGCCAGTCCTTAGGCTGAGGTCGTGGTTACAGTGTTTGTTGCTCCACAGACATAGATGTTGTAAGTGAATTTGAGGAAATTAAGGACTTAGTGAGAATAAATTGAGATAGTATGTTTAACCATTTTGGGTTGAATGCTACAATAGTTGAATGTGTGGTGTTATGGTTAGTAAGTATGATTGAATTGAGTTGATATTGTGATGATGATATTGGTAAGTCTTCCCTAAATGTATGGGGAGTTAGGACAATTGAGTATATGCGAAATTAATGGTATAACCTTGACTGTTAGCATATGGGTGTCCTAGAGACAATCTTTTGATTAAATAAAGGACACTAGATGTAGAACTTTGTTTGTTGCAAATAAATGTAAGCACTATTTATTCAGTTTCATATTGTGTCTCGATATTACTGTTAATATTATATGAATGAACTGGATAAACCCCTTGGAATAGAACAGGTATCTCTTGAGTATCGGTGATGAGATCACGATCATGAGGATTCAAGGATATTGCATGTCTATTCCTAATAATTTGTTCCTAGTCTAGAGACACTGAGTTTGGGGATCAGTGATCTCGAGTAAAGACTAGTACGACTTATCTACTTGTATATGGATACAAGGTAAAGACCTCATGAGCTGCAGATATGGAGATATCTTAGCTAAAGTCGTGGGTGGACCTATAAGAGTATAGCTCGCACTGAACAGACCCAAAAAGAGACTCTATGAGGAAATCTCACAGATAGTGTCATTAGAGTAATCTCTTTATATTTGGGTGTGTCTTTCCTTAGACCAGAAGTTATTACCTAGACTGTATTCTTGAAGGCATGTTTTGATTGTATACCTCGTCTGCCTGAAACATGGAGACTCATAGGTATACTGTTGGGCGTGTCCTTAAAGGGCATAAGGGCTAGGGTAATAAGCTGAAGGAATTCGTCAAATCTCTTTGAGACATTAGGTTATCTGTAAACCGGAGAAATCGGGATGACATTTACAGGGACTCGGGAATCTATGCATAGTAAAAGAGATCATGAGATGATCTGCCTTTAGAGTCAGTAAATTAAAGATTCCCTATTTCGAATAAAGCTTACCCTAAACCGCAGGGGTTGATACATTTCCTTACCCTAGGTTAATGGGAAGATAACCGAGATGAAGGGAAATACATACGGTAACCAAATATGTGCAATAGGTTGATCAAGTCATTAATCTGACTAGTTCTGGGGCAACAAAGCATTGCTAGTGCTCTGTGTTGTCATTAATTGGGTTGTGGGCTTGTTGGGCCCAAGCCCAATTATGTCAGTAGCTAAGTTGGACCTAATGGGTCACACACTAACACCTTGTAGTCATGATGGACTAGCTTTAAAGGTATTGGGCCTAATAATGTGATTAGCCCAAGAAGCTGTTTGGAAGCCCACCTAAATGGGTGGGTGGTGCATGGAGTTTAGTAATGGGCTTGGATAGTCCAAGCCATTACTAATTAATTTAATTAGTTAAATTAATAATCAAATATTTGAATTTCGAATTTTGAATTTGAAATTTGAATTTTGAAATTTGAATTTAGAATTTGAATTTCGAAATTCGAATTTTGAATTTGAAATTTGAAATTTGAAATTTGAATTTTGAAATTTGAATTTGAATTTGAATTTTGAAATTCGAATTTTGAATTTGAAATTTGAAATTTTGAATTTTGAATTTGAATATTTGAACGTTTGAATTCAAGTGTTTGAATTCGAATTTGAATTGGTTTTGAAAAGTTGTTTCATAACAAAAGGATAAGACAGGATCTTATTGGAGCATATTCCTTGGATGAAGAAGCATCTTTGGAGGCTCTCCCTAGGCTGTTTGGTGCGCAACTTTTAGGTGATAAGAGTGTTATCTTATCACTTAAAACAAACCTCCATTCAGATTTGGTGGTTGAGGGAATCAGTGGGTGAGTTGATTCAAATTTTGAATGCAACTACTCAATGTATTTGGACCCTTTCTAGGGCTGAATTATGCGCATGAGAACTATATACTATATGATAGTTTATGAATTTAAGTTTAAATTAATTTGAATTTAAATTCATGTGGATAAGATTGGAGGTTGTTGGCAAAGTTAGTTTTGCAACAGCTCCACCTTATCACACTGTTTCATGCGCAACTTTCAAAGAAATTTGAAAGTTTGTTTTCATTTTGAATGATTGAATTCCCTCCTCCTCTCCAAAGGGTGCGCATAAATATGACATGTTCCTCACCTTAGGTTTCAGTGAAAAACCTAGCCAACTCTCCTCCATCTATGCACCATTCTGTAGGGTAGCTCAGTACACCTTTCCAAACAGGATACCTAGCCTCCACCTTCACCACTTGTGCGCATAGCAAGCCTCATTGTGGTGTTCATCTGGTGGCTTTCAAGAAAGAGTTCTTGCATCATAGACGAACGGTGGTGTGGATCACCATTAGAGGGTTTGAACCCTTCAAGTCTGACATCTCATCTCCCTGACTGATCAGGCCAAAACAAGGTAACATCATGCTGTCTTAAAGCATGAGCCTATGAGTGCATGTATATTCCGCAGTAAAATTTTTGTTTTACACCTTACATGCATCGGCCTTCAAAGGCCAGTTTACTTTCAAGTGGTATCAGAGCCCGGTTGCTTTACCATCGACGGGTGATGGTACCTTGTTTGTGAAAAGAGTTTTTCACGGTCAAAAATCTTTAAAGGGTTAAAGTTTAAATTCTGCATGTGGATTTTGAATCACAAATCCTTTAAAGTGTTAAAGTTTTTGTTTTTATGAACATGAAAATTTGATTCGGTGTTCATAAAACATTATGCATCATGGTTTAGTTTCTTTTTCTTTATGAAAGTTTTAAAAGGAACACCCTTTTTGAAAGGGAAGATTCGGCCATGGAGGGTACTAAGAGTGCCTTGAATGATTTCTTATTTTTCTCCATGAATTGTGTCATGTTTATATGCATGAAATTTTGTGACAAAATTTATCATATAGTCACCTATATGATTCAGCCATGTGGAGATTTATGGCTACATGCATGGTTTAATTTTGTTTTCTTTAAGAAAGAATTAACAAAATTTGAATTGAAATTGTTTTAAATTCGGCCAATGAGAAATTTAAGATTATGAATCTTGATGTTATTTTGATGTTTAAATGTTAAATGTCAAAATACATGTGAAAAATGTTATGTGATAATATAATGTTTGTGTTTGCAAGTTTTGAACTTTTCAGGTACAAACAGGAAGGGGATGGTCATGGTGCCCGGATTTGAATTTTTTGAATTTTAAATTTATGTGTAATCGCGCATTTTAATTTACAAGTGTATTTGTAATTTAAATTTTGTAATTTTGTCCCTCCAAAATGTTATGGAGTTTCTTTAATTATTTGTAATTAGAGAAATAGGCTAGTGGCGTATAGACGACAAGCGGCCGTTGCTTGAAGAAGCAAAAAGGACAAAAGCGCGAGCACCATGGCTATCTCAATATAAACTGTTTATATGCATGTATGATTAGAACGTCTAGTATGCATAAATTGGACAAACCGCGTTTTGTATGGTTATTATGTTTGTCCAATAGCGACTAGTGTATACCGATAGATGTTTGACATAGGTAACGACTAGCATGATAACTTACAATATGCGTTTGATGGGACCTAATTAACCCCAAGATAAAAGGAACCCTTAAAAGGAATAAATAATTAAGCATATGATTATCTCCCACCACCAATGCTACTCAAAACTCTTCTACGTAGTGGTGCTCCACAACTCAGTTGGGACCCACTATTTCGTTGGGCTAGAGTAGTGTTTGAAGTGTAAGACACTTAGGGTGCTGGTTTAATGCTTAACTAAGACATAAGTTGCAGGCACAACCGGGCTTATGTGCTTAGGGTAATGGTGCTAGGTTGGTTGCATGAGATGCACCACTAAGTGACAAAGAGTTGTCAACCTAATGTTAAGAGAGGGTATGAGATACTGTTGATAAAGATCAACCCTTTATTTAAATTAATCTTGCGGTCTCAGACGGAGGTTAAAATAAATAATCGCACTCTTAATCCCACTAAGGTAAAATCTAAAGTAGATTAACCCTAAGTCAAAAGGAAGGGTCATTGACTTAGATAAAATAGTGGGAGTGGCAAATTATTTCAAGTCTTTAATAATTTGCTTTTAACTACATAACCGTATATTAACTAAAACTATCTTTACATCCTTTTCAGCTTATAGTATGACTAATCCACTGTCACTGCATTCAATACTCGATACGAATAAACTGACCGGTTCAAATCTTATGGACTGGTATCGGAACCTAAGAATAGTTCTAAGGGCCGAAAAGATTGCCTACGTTTTAGATGCTGTAATACTCATAGCTCCACGGGAAGGGGAAGAAGGGTTTGCGGAATTTGATTTCGTAACCCATCAACAGCACTTGGATGACAATGTGATGGCAGTATGCATCATGTTGGCATCCATGTCGCCTGAACTGCAAAAGCAGCATGAGCATATGGATGCTCCCTCTATTATCGTACATCTCAAGGAGTTGTATGATATTAAAGGCAGGCATGAGAGGTATGAGGCCTCAAGAGAACTGTTCTCTTGTAGGATGACTGAGAGCATGTCTGTTGGCAGCCATGTTCTCAAGATGATCGGGCTGATTGAGAAGCTAGGAAACCTAGGCTTCATCATGGATGCCGAGCTAAGTAATGACTTAGTCCTCACCTCACTTCCACCTTCCTTCAGTCAATTCATCATGAATTACAATATGCATGGGATGCAAGTGAGCTTGCTTGAGTTGTTAAGCATGTTAACAACAGCTGAAGTGTCTATCAAGAAGGATAGGACACAGGCTCTTTTGATTGGTGGGCCTAACAAGGCCAAGGGAAAGGGTAAGGAGCCTGCAAAAGGTGACCCCCTTAAGCCCAAAGGAAAATCCAAGAAGAAGAAGGGCAAGAAGAAGGGTAAGAAGGCATCTAAGGACAAGGGTGATGCTGAGTGCTTCCATTGTGGCAAGAAAGGCCACTGGAAGAGGAATTGTCCAGACTACCTGAACAATGTGAAGGACAAGAAGCATGGTGATGCTTCTGCCTCAGGTATTTTCATGATTGAGATAAATTATTCTTATGCTAATCCATCCTCATGGGTATTAGATACCGGATGTGGTTCTCATATCTGCAATATGTTGCAGGTACTTAGGAGCCCAAGGAGATTGGATAGAAACGAGGTGGATCTCCGCGTTGGTAATGGAGCAAGAGTTGCTGCTCATTCAGTTGGAGATGCTGACCTTATTTTGCCTACGGGCCTTTTACTGCATTTGAATAATTGTCTTTATGTTCCGCAAATTTCTAGAAACATTATTTCAATTTCTTGTTTAGAACAAGATGGATATACTTTCAGTATTAGGAATGTTACTTTTTCTATCATTTTGAATGATATGGTTTACGGTACTACTTCTTTAATAAATGGATTGTATGTGTTGGAAATGGGAAATGAAGTGCTCAATATAGATGTGAAACGACCTAGGACGGATAATCAATCTTATCTTTGGCACTGTAGACTAGGGCACATAAATGAAACAAGATTGTCTAGGATGCATAGAGATGGATACCTGGACTCCATGGATTTGGAATCCTATGGACAGTGTGAATCTTGTCCAGCTGGGAAAATGATTCAACAAAAGCCCAAAGGGCTTGAGAGTCATAGGGCTAGTGAGTTATTAGAACTCATTCATACTGATGTATGTGGCCCAATGTCTATTGAGGCTAGAGGTGGATATTCTTATTTCATTACCTTTACAGATGACAAATCAAGATTTGGGTATATATACCTGATGAGATATAAATCTGAAGCTTTTGAAAAGTTCAAAGAGTTTAGGAATGAGGTGGAGAAACAGCGTGGCAAGATGATTAAAACATTACGATCAGATCGTGGTGGTGAATATTTGAGCCACGAGTTTCAGGGTTATCTGAGAGAAAATGGAATTCTCTCACAATTTACCGCTCCTTACACACCACACCAAAACGGTGTCTCCGAAAGGAGAAACAGGACCTTGTTAGACATGGTTAGGTCTATGATGAGTGAGACTCAACTTCCAAAATCGTTTTGGGGATATGCCTTAGACACAACGACATACCTTCTAAATAGGGTACCGTCTAAATCTGTTCAGACCACACCATATGAGATATGGAGTGGTAAGAGACCCAACCTGAGTTACCTCAGGGTATGGGGATCGCCAGCTTATGTCAAAACGTTGACATCAGACAAGCTTAGTGCTAAGAGTACTAAATGTCTATTTGTGGGGTATCCTAAAGGTACTAAGGGATACTACTTCTACTCCATGGAAGAACACAAAGTGTTTGTTTCAAAGAATGTTGAGTTCCTTGAGAAGGATTTGATCTCTCAAGGAGGCAGTGGGAGTAAGATTGATCTTGAAGAAGTGCAAGATCCACAAGAACAGATTGAGGAACCCGAGTCTGCTCCGCAGGCGACGTTCTCCAATGGAGAAGTAAACACACAACTCCGTAGATCTACGAGGGTCATCCATCCACCTGAAAGGTACGGGTTTGTGATTGAGAATCAGCAAACTGTTGAGGATGATGAACCAAGTAACTACGAGGAGGCGGTCAAAGATGTTGACTCCTCAAAATGGCTTGAAGCCATGGAATCTGAAATGGATTCGATGTATCAGAACAAGGTATGGACCTTGGTTCCTAAACCGCAAGGAATAGTTCCTATTGGTAATAAATGGGTCTTTAAAAGAAAGACTGATGCAGATGGCAACGTTCAGACCTACAAAGCTAGGTTGGTGGCGAAAGGGTATCGTCAAAGACAAGGAGTTGACTATGATGAAACTTTTTCACCAGTTGCCATGATCAAATCTATTAGGATCATGCTTGCAATAGCGGCATACCACGACTATGAAATTTGGCAAATGGATGTCAAGACCGCCTTCTTGAATGGGTTCTTGAAGGAGGAAGTGTACATGACACAACCTGAAGGCTTTGAAAACAAAGATCAGGAGCATATGGTATGCAAACTACAAAGGTCAATATATGGGCTAAAGCAAGCATCAAGGAGTTGGAATATACGTTTTGATGAAGTCGTTAAGAGTAACGGTTTTATCAAGAACGAGGATGAACCTTGTGTTTACAGAAAGGTAAGTGGGAGTAATGTCGTCTTCCTAGTGCTTTATGTAGATGACATATTGCTAATAGGAAATGACATCCCTACATTAAAAATAACGAAAGAGTGGCTTTCAGAAAACTTTACCATGAAGGATTTGGGAGAGGCAGCCTTTATACTCGGTATAAAGATCTATAGAGATAGATCCAAGAGGCTGCTGGGTTTATCTCAATCCACGTACGTTGACAAGATGCTAAAGAGGTTTAGCATGGAAGGGTCGAAAAGGGGTTTTCTTCCTGTCAGTCATGGGGTACACCTATCAAGGGCTATGTGTCCTAAGTCACAGCCTGAGAAGGATCGCATGAGTGGAATTCCATACGCTTCGGCTATTGGATCCATCATGTATGCCATGATATGTACGAGACCAGATGTCTCATATGCTTTAAGCATTACGAGCAGATACCAGTCAGACCCTGGAGAGGGTCACTGGACGGCAGTCAAGACCATCCTTAAATACTTGAGAAGAACTCAGGATGCGTTTCTGGTCTATGGTGGGGTTAATGAGTTAACAGTGAAAGGGTTCACTGATGCCAGCTTTCAGAGTGACAAAGATGACTGCAAGTCACAGTCAGGATTCGTATTCACCTTAAATGGTGGGGCAGTGTCTTGGAAAAGTTCCAAGCAGGAGACAACAGCAGACTCAACGACAGAGGCTGAATACATAGCTGCTTCAGAAGCAGCTAAGGAGGCAGTGTGGATCAAGAAGTTCATAAATGAACTAAGGGTGGTTCCGAGAGTGGATGAGCCCATACAGTTGCTTTGCGACAACACTGGAGCCATTGCGCAGTCAAAGGAACCTAGGTCTCATCAAAGATCTAAACACGTGCTCCGCAGATATCATTTGATTAGAGAAATCATTGATAGGAATGATGTAAAAATGGATTATGTTCCCACAGACGATAACCTGGCCGATTCTCTGACAAAGGCTGTTTCTCAGAGAAAACATGATAGTCATTATGAGGCTTTGGGCATACGACTTAGGTCTGATTGACTCTAGGCCAAGTGGGAGCTTGTTAGCATATAGGTGTCCTAGAGACAATCTTTTGATTAAATAAAGGACACTAGATGTAGAACTTTGTTTGTTGCAAATAAATGTAAGCACTATTTATTCAGTTTCATATTGTGTCTCGATATTACTGTTAATATTATATGAATGAACTGGATAAACCCCTTGGAATAGAACAGGTATCTCTTGAGTATCGGTGATGAGATCACGATCATGAGGATTCAAGGATATTGCATGTCTATTCCTAATTATTTGTTCCTAGTCTAGAGACACTGAGTTTGGGGATCAGTGATCTCGAGTAAAGACTAGTACGACTTATCTACTTGTATATGGATACAAGGTAAAAACCTCATGAGCTGCAGATATGGAGATATCTTAGCTAAAGTCGTGGGTGGACCTATAAGAGTATAGCTCGCACTGAACAGACCCAAAAAGAGACTCTATGAGGAAATCTCACAGATAGTGTCATTAGAGTAATCTCTTTATGTTTGGGTGTGTCTTTCCTTAGACCAGAAGTTATTACCTAGACTGTATTCTTGAAGGCATGTTTTGATTGTATACCTCGTCTGCCTGAAACATGGAGACTCATAGGTATACTGTTGGGCGTGTCCTTAAAGGGCACAAGGGCTAGGGTAA
>JAVKPL010008936.1:0-34131 GCA_032173675.1 Gastrolobium villosum | reverse complement strand
ACCATGTATTGCTATATTGGGGTTTTGTATCTTCAAAGGTAAGATAACAATCTGTCCAAATTTGACAATATTTGTCTGATATTGGAAAAGTTTAACATATAATTGGTGCGATCGCTTGCCGGTGAGCAGTCTTCCAATATCATATAATCTTGATTTTAAAGATTGGATTTGTGAATATTTGTGAATATTTTTATTTTTTATTTTTTTATTTTTTTATTTATTTATTTGAACTGAAAAGAGAAACAGGAAACTCTGCCTAAAGAATCACAAATCGGCCGCAAACAATGGAGAGGATACTATTCTGACTCCATCTTTTAATATGCCTAATCAAGCATTGTTCAACCTGATATTGGTAACACAGATTCAATATTCAATTGAGAGAGCAGATTCCTGATGACAGATTCTGTGACTCCACCAAACACCCCCAGGTGTCCAATGATGCAGTCAGGCAGAGACTGTTTCCTTTTGCTCTAAAGGGGAAAGCTTTGAATTGGTTGGAAAGGCAACCAGCAAGAAGTATTCCATCATGGGAGAGTCTCTCAAATAAATTCTTTGCTGAGTTCTTTTCCATGGAGAGGTTTAACCAGATGGTGAATGACATCACCAATTTCACCCAGGCTGAGGGTGAAACTATGTGTGCAGCCTGGAACCGCTTAAAGATCTAATGAGGAGATGCCCTCATTACCCCATGACCAATGGTGATCAGGTCCGAATTTTTTTCAATGGGTGTAAACCTGAAGTTCGGATGGTGCTGAATGGTGCAGCAGGTGGTAGCATCAAATCCTTGAGAGCAAATCAAACTCTGGAGTTGATAGAAAGAATGGCTGCCAATGAAAATGAATGTTTGACAGCCAAGCCTAATAGAGGGATTCTACACCTGGATAACAATGATGCGGTTCTGGCTGAGAATAAATTGTTAGCACAACAGCTAGCAAATTTGACCTCAAGGCTGGACAAGATGCAATTTTCCACTATGCAAGTTGCATCTGTGGTTTGTGAATACTGCAAGGGTGAGCATGAATCCAATGAATGCTCATCTTTGTTATCTTCTGATTCTCCTCAACAAGTGCAAGTGAATGGAGTATGGTACGAGCAAAGATCTCCACCAAGAAACATTCCTAGGAATCAGAATTTCCCTTATGCAAATAACAATTTTCAGAGGAGAACTCAAGGCACAGGACTGGATTACAATTCCAACAATTACTTGCAGCCTCCACCAGTCCAAGCTAAGGAGCCTTCTGATTTGGAAAGGTTAGTTGGACAAATGGCCCAACACTCCAATGCCTTCATGGAAGAGACTAGGGCCACCACTAAAAACATGAATGCTTCTATCAGGAATTTAGAGAATCAAGTTGGCCAGCTGGCTAAACAACTAGCTGATAGAACTCCAAGTACCTTCCCTAGTAACACAGTTACTAACACAAGGGAAGACTGTATGGCCATCACAATTAGAAGTGGAAAAATACTTCCATCTCCTGATACTACAGGTAAGCATGAAAAAGAAAAAGAAATTGAAAAACCTAATGAAGTGGAGAAGCCAATTGAAAAAAAGAAGCATGAATTAAGTCCTGAATATGTAAGGGCTATGGCACCATATCCTGAAAGATTCAAACAGGATGATCAGAAAAAGCATTATGGCAGGTTCCTGGACCTTTTCAAAAAGCTTCATATTAATATTCCATTTGCTGAAGCTTTGGTCAATATGCCAAATTATGCTAAATTTATGAAAGATCTTTTGTCAAGGAAGCACAAGTTACAAGAGTGCCAAACTGTAGCACTTACTGAGGAGTGCAGTGCTATCCTTACAAGAAAATATCCTCCTAAGCTTCGTGATCCCGAAAGCTTCAACATTCCCATTGAAATTGGTAATACAAAAATTAGAAGGGCACTATGTGATCTTGGGGCAAGCATTAATTTGATGCCTCTTTCTATTTGCAAATCTTTGGGGATCACGAAACTAAAACCCACTATGATTTCTCTTCAACTTGCTGATAGATCTTTAAGGAAACCTAGTGGAATCATTGAAGATGTTCTTGTGAAGGTGGACAAGTTCATCTTTCCTGCTGATTTTGTGGTACTTGATATGGGGGAAGAAAAGGAGATGCCTCTTCTTTTGGGAAGACCTTTCTTAGCTACATCTCGTGCATTGATTGATGTTGAAAACGGGAAGCTTGAGCTAAGAATGAATGATGAGGCCGTTACCATCAACGTCTTTGACCCAATAAAACATTCTTTTCCCAAAGATGATTGTTTTAATCTTGATGTTTTAAAGAACGAAGAGGACAAAGAAGATAGTGCCTCAAAAGTTGAATTGAAGGAGCCTCCTCAAGCTGTAAAAGATGTCTTCTTGGGTAATAAGGAGGCGGTGATTGAAGAACTGAAGGAACGAGAGACTGATTTGAAGGATAAAGATCCTTCTTCCCATACCCACAAAATTCTCAATGAGGATGATGACAAACATGGGAGGAAACCCCAAAGGAGACGTCATCCTATAAAGGAAGAAGGTACTGAGAAAGGAGGTGGTCAAACTTTTTGACACTGGTTGGACAATATATGCGGATCACCGACAAATGAAGGCTTCAAAAAGAAGATTCTTTGACAAGAGACACCGAGACTCTATCTCTCAGAAAAATCAATGTTTCAAAGAGTTCTTAACATGGATCCATGGTTTGGATCAAATCTGGGAATGGTGGTCCCATACACCAAGGCAACCAGTACCACCAGACCTTTCATTTGCTGAGTCATCCCACACTGCTGAGGGGGATGACATGGAGGGCTGATCTTATCTCCTTGCTGATGGAGATCTTGTATATTAGTTTATTTTTCTGTTTCGTATTTTTAAGTTATTTTGTGTTGGTATATTTTTCTCTGATGTTTTAATGTGTGCATTATAGTTTCTTCTATATGCCACTATTTGTTCTATTGTGCAGGATTTTCTTCCTTCTTGGGGTTTAATTATTGCTGAGGACAGCAATGCTCTAAATCTGGGAATGGTTGGCTTGCACCTTAGAACTGCAATTCTTCTATCAGGGGAGATATTCTAACTCTTTTAATTTTCTTAGTTATTTTGTGTGCTATAAAAAAAAAAAATGGTGTGTTTTGAACAAATCCCAGGTTTAAATGTGCTCATCTTGTTAATGTACATGATTGAATTTTAGGAAATATATTGTATGACTTTCTGGCATAACATTGCATAGGCATAATTGGATTGCATGATTGCTCGTTTGTCTGAGTTAATATTGTGAATTCTGATAATGTCTGAAGTCAATTGTCTTGAGTCTGCATTGATACCATAGCTGTGAGGTTTTGAGCCTAAACACTGAAATTTTTGTTGAGAGGCCTCACTGTTGTAATACTCTAGAACTTGATTTGTTTCTCTATTATGCATGCATTGATTGATATGATAAAGGCATTTTGTTCTTATTTGCTATTGGCCAAAATAACCCACCTGTATGAGATTTTCCCTTGCTAGCCCTTTGAGCCTGAACTTAATTCTTGATAAATGACCTGTGGCCTGATTGATGGCTTAGCCTATATCCATTTTTCGTGACTTACCTTGATTGAGATTGAATCATTGAATGTGTTGAAAATAAAATAAACAAATTGAGGTAAGCTCCACAATGGTCAAGTAATTAAGGGATGAAAAAAAAAAGTCATCTATGCCCTTAAAAAAAAAAAAAAAGAGAGAAAGGGCAAAATGAAAAAGAGAAAAAGAAAAGAAAGCAAGAAAAAGGAAAAGAGTAAAAGGTGGTTAAAAGGAATTAATTCCCGAAATTCTGTGGGAATGTTAGTGGAGCAAAACAATTGATTGAATCTGTTAAAAGTGAAATAATATCAGTTTTCAATCTCTTGGTTGTTTGAGCTACTATCCAAATTTTCCTACCTATTACCCCGGCCAAGTTACAACCTGTGAAGTCCTTTTGATCAATTGATGCATGTGTTTGATTTTTCAATTTTAAGAATTTTTGAGAATATAATCAAGCATATGGTAGTGTTATAGCTTTGAGTAATTGAGTGCTCATGATACCCTTAAACACTGAGTGCTGAGTGAACATTATTTATCTGTGTGAGGGGTAATCAATGTAGACTTATATATTTAAGAAGCTGATGGCATTATTGGAAGTTCATGATATTGAGTCAGGCATGCATGGCATATTGTATCTGATAGTGTCTATGATTGTTATGTTGGATTAAGCGAATATTTCCTGGATTAAGTCTTTTACATTGCTGGGGACAGCAACGTTTAAATCTGGGAATGGTTTGATGTGCCTCTGGCAAGTGTGATTTTTCTGTGTTAAAATTGACAA
Organism: Gastrolobium villosum; assembly: GCA_032173675.1. NCBI lineage: Eukaryota > Viridiplantae > Streptophyta > Magnoliopsida > Fabales > Fabaceae > Gastrolobium > Gastrolobium villosum. The sequence continues at coordinate 29,824 of JAVKPL010008936.1, read as the reverse complement.
GAATTGAGTCATAAGAGAGCAATTTAAATACATATTTGCTAATTATGTTGATTCTTTGTATGTCAATAATATGCACATTTTAGTTGTGTTTTTACAGGAAAAAGAAGTGAAATTTTGAATTCAAAATTTGAATTCAAAATTTGAATTCAAAACTGGTTTTAATTAAATTCTTACGTTACGTAATAAGTTTTAATTTAATTCTTCAGTTACGTAATAAGTTTTAATTAAATCTTCAGTTATACGTTTCACGACATTTTCGGGAAAGAATTATTGTGCTGTGCGAAGAAAAAAGAGTCTTGTAAATAGAACTCTTCACAAAACCCGAAGGTGGAACTCAGAAATTGGGAGGCAGATCTAGACACTTTGAGAGGAACATCACAAGGATCAGCATTTAAAGCTCATTACATCACATTTCAAACTATCCTCAATTAGCGCTGAAGCAATTAAGGAAAGAATCTGCAATCAAAGCGCTGAGTCAAAGCACAGCTGGCACTGCAGCAAATAAAGATAGGATGCATTGTCAGCATTACATCACGCTGAAGTGTCATCCTTATCTATACACGCAACATCACATGGACCACGCCCAGAAACTCAAGTATAAAAAGGGTGGTCCTCCACCATTCCATTCATTCAGATCTGGACCGGGAGAAGAAAGGGGCAGCTGTGGAGTTCTTCGCGTTCTTCGTTCTTCATTCTTCTTTTTCTTTCTATTTTATTTTTAGTTTATGTTGAATTTTAGATCAGCGATCAGTATGTTGATCGGCTAGATCATTTTTATTGTAGTCAGGGTCACGATCCATATGTGAACCCTTGATACGAAGGATTGGTTTATGGTTTTTGATTTATATAATTATCTTTATCATTACTCTGTGCGAATTTGATATTCCCTTTGTTAGAATTGATCGATCTAATAGTTGGGGATATTCTGAGGATCAAAACCCTAGATAGGAATATTGGGGTTTTGATCTCGAAAGGGGGTAAGATAACAATCTGTATACGTGCTAGGAATAGACGTGTATACGATTGCAGATGCTTAAATTATCGCGCCCATTGCTTGATCCCATGAGAAACATTGCAAGGAATTGGGGTTTCTCATGGGATTAAAGGGTTAACCCTGCAAGGAATTGAGGGTTAACTACTAAATTTTTTAGATGATAATTTATCTGAGTGATTATATAAATAATTATTGTAAATCAATCCGGAGTAAAAAGTTGGAATCATTTGGTGAATGAACCCTGGCTACAATGCTTTTCTTCTTCTTTACAAATCAATTTTCAATTTTATTGTTTTATTTCTCAAAACAAAAATACAAAAATAAGTCTTTTATTTTTCAGATTTGAATTTCCATCAATTTGACAATATTTGTCACAACCCTATTTGAATTTTTCCATTCTTTGAGAAAAAGTTTAATTGATATTAGATCCCAATCCCTGTGGAGACGAACTTTATTTATCACTTTATTACTTGTGCGATCGGTATACTTGCCGGTGAGCATCAAGTTTTTGGCGCCGTTGCCGGGGATAACAAAAGTATAACAAAATATAAAGTTGCCCAGTACCTTGGCGCTGGACAAATCCAAGAACATCCACATCAGGATTCCGTTCAAGGACCCCATCATATAACTCCCGGAATCTTCTTGGTGCCTCTCCCATGGTTGAGACGACCCCATGGAAAAACCTAACCGGAACTCCTCATGAGCCCTATCCAGCGGAAGTCCCACGTTTGGATCATCCTGGTACCGCTCCCAGAGTTGGCCCCACGGCAACAACATGACCGGAATCCCCAAAGGATATCTCTAGGGGAAGTCCAAACCAACACACATCTACTGGCCAGAGATCAAACAATTCACACACAACATGCTCCAAGCATGTCACACAATCAAGCAATAATGCATGAACATACATATTCACACAATGTTCAAAAATACAAAATCCAACCACAACCTTCCACTAGGTGTGGTGAAGCACACAAGGGACCAAACCCAAGTTCCAAAAGTTTACCTCAACTCCGAAGCCAATGCTCCACTACGTAAGCTCCAAGCTTAATCCGCTTCTATAGCGCCCGTGAGAGGCGACCTATATGATCAACAACATGATCATCAATACAATTTTCATGCAAACCATTCATTTACACAATTCATAATCAATTAGAATCACTTAGGCCTAATGGCACACAACCAAATAATTCACCTATCTCAATCACATCACCCCTCACTTAGTCACCAATCCATAATTATTCACTAACACCTCAATTTCCTTCCAGCCCAACATGGTTCGAAATTCACATAGATGGTACCCCATGGTTTTCCTTCAATTCTCACAATTATACCCTCATATAATCTACCCTTAATTCATACCAACATACAACCAACCAATTACATCATACCAACAACAATCCAAAAATCACAACTTAGGGCATTTGAGCTCCCTATCAACACCAATCATCCAACACAACTTAGAGCATCATCAACAACCCCAAAATCAAAACGCAAATGAGTGTAAATGCTTACCATCAATCCGCTCCTAGGCAACACCAAAATGGGCCAAAACCGCCACCCACCAAGCACACTGATCTCGTCCAACTCTCAATTTCGTGGCTCACACAAGGAAGGGAAGTTGTTCATAAGCTAGTTTGGATCAACTTTCATGTTTAACACTTTTTGATTTGAGTAGGATTTGCTTGTGTTTCGGTGGATCAAAGTTTCAAAAAAAGCTTCCTCTCCACACCTATGGTGGCCGCGGGTTTGAAGAATGGGACAAGAGAGAGAGAGGGGGCGTGAGTGTGAGGAGAAAAGAATGGAAATTAAGTGGATTTGAATGGAGCGGTTCCCACACGCGATTTAACTTTAATCCAATCCTCAATTTCAACTACAAATCCATAATCTACGTATTTTTCTGGTTCATATCATATTTTTGTTTCCTAAAAATATTGATCAAAATTTCACGCTTATCGGTACACTTATACCGCAGTATTTTACACCGGAAAAATCACTATTCATCAATTTTTCCCAAATTTGCCTATCCGCTCGATTTTTCATCCTGAGTCCATTTCCAGCATTATTTTTATCATTTGAGATCTCCTACTCAACTTTTCATGCCTCGGGTTATGTAACAGCCCGTGTTAACCCGGATTGTTAACATACTATCGTATTAAGCCACGCTTAATTAAAATGCGGAATAACTTTTTCTTTAATTCAATTATGACGTCATTAAACTTAGCCAACTTGATTACTTAATCAATTTCATAAAATACTGCCTGTATGTAAATTGCAAGACAACTAACTGGAATACCTCATAGGTAAATAATAAGTGAGTATCTAAAGCCACAGGACTACAACACGTAGCCTGGGTCAAAATCCTGACACTTTAATTACAACTTCAAATTAAAAGACAGTAGTCAAACCATGTGGCATGGACAAACCCCATGCTCACCAAATAAGGCAACAATGCCCAATAACAGTCTCAACATAATAACATAATCAAGCGGAAAACATAACAGCAGTCAACAACCAGCATGACAGCATATCATAACATCAACTCAGCTCTGGCCTCCTGCCACCTGAGCCCTCAACATTACCTGATCCTGAAATAAGCGTCCCAAAACGTGGGGTGAGATCTCTAAAAAAGAAATCTCAGTAAGACAAGGGGTCCTCAAGGATCTTCCACCCCAAGCTCACTTACATGTGTAATATAAGTCCAAAAACAGTATTTACAATATAAGTTCCAAAACTATGCGATGCAGCAAATAATCATGCCATGTGTGTTTATCAAATCTACTGGCCAGAGAAATGCAGGAATACGTCTAAACCCACATGAGTACAAGGAACACCGCTTGCACCTCACCCACAGCCTCACCATCTTGTATGTACCACATACTCAGGCTTACCGTATAGGTGGACACCACATGCATATCATAAAAGCACATTGCATATAATAGCTCAACAGCATTTCCAAAACATCAAAGCATGTAACACAGCATGCATAAACCACATCCCCATGGGACATGGTGGAACCACAAAATGGCTAAACCGAGGACACGAAAGCTTACCTTGCAAGCTAGCTATCCAAGCCAAGAGTCCAACCACTCTCAAGTCCAAACAGCGGTATCACAATCTGATAGGGACCAATAACACATCAATATTTATGCATCACAAGCATACAACTTAAAGACAACGCCTTTCCTTTACGTTTTACGTCTTAAGGCTTCCAACAAAGCCATAAGCCCTTAGTCATATGATTCTGACTTAGTTCATTAATTACAGGAGTTCAACTTCCTTAATCTAGGGTCCACAAACACCCAATAGCTTACTGTTCACACAGCACGGCTACTGTTCTGTGAAAACCCAGGATATCCGGATATCCTAGGGAACATATCCGGATATGCCATATCCGGATATCACACTGGACATATCCGGAAATACCATATCCGGATACCTAGTTCCCACATCCGAATATGGATATCCGGATACCATATCCGGATATGCATATCCGGATACCATATCCGGATACTGATATCCGGATATCTGTTCGACAAATATCCGGATATCTCATGACAGAATGCAGTTTCTGCATTTCGTGAATATCCAGTCCAAAGATCCAACTTTTAACACATGTACACGTTAAAGCATGCATCTTTAATCTATTTTAGGTTCATACTCATTATACCTTCTTGTTTACTCATTAAACATGGCCAAGACATCAACTTTAAGCATCAAAACTTAGGATCAAAGGTGAGGGAATTTACCCCAAGCTAGAAACAGAGTAGGGTGTGCTCTTCGAGCTCTAAGTAGGAGCACGAAAATGACACCACAAAGATGGGTTCTTGCACCACAAGATGGCTCCTTGGCACTACCAATGCCAAGCCAAAGGTTCAAGCCACTCAAGCTCACCAACTCAGCTCATCAACCTCACACACAGCAGCTGGAACACAGCCAAGAACACTCCTTTCACACTCACAAGGATGATCACAAGTGTTTATGAAGAGGAAGGGAAGGAACCAAGCAAAAAGGGGAAAACTTGGCTTCAAGAATGGTGAGGAAGGCAATGGAACAGTGCCTCACACCTTCATGCAGCAGCCTCTCACGTAGGGAATGGGTTTGTCTAGGGTTTTGTGCCTTAGTGTGTCTATTTATAGGCACAAGGCCACTTAACGCGCAGTATTAGCCTTAATAGCAAAGTAAAAGATCTTGATCCCAAACTTCAAAATCTAAACCTAGACATTTTTCTAAGATTTGTCATATTTTTATTTTATTTTTCGGAGCACCTTTCCGGTACGCGCTTTTCCATAGCCAGTATCAGTTCTGGCATCAGATTACGTTATTTTGACTTGAAACTTGTTTTACAAGTCCTACATAATATTCTAGTAATTATCATGCATTCGTTATAATTTTCCGGGATATTTTTTCGGTACGCATTTATACTGGGTAGCAGAACCGGTATCTGCGTTTTTCTTCCGAAAAGCGACTTTCAGCATTTTTACTCACTCAATATAATTATTTAAGCCCAATATTAATTATTAGGGTCAATTATGGAATTAATTCCTAATTATCATAATTAATTCACTAATTAGTAATTACCTTAATTAGCGGTGCGGGTTCTTACAGGTTACGTATTTGGTAATTTACCATTTTGTCCTTTTCACACAGTTTGGCCTTAATTTCCGGATTTTCACTAATCTTCCCCTTTTAACCCACATTATAGCGTATAATTTCATATTAAGATTTACGAGGTGTTATAGTACATATGCCTACCATAATAGCATTGCCTACTCCTCTGTTTCTCTCGGAAATATACAAATATAATTCAAGTAAATAATAATAATGGAGGCCATATGAACGTGCGTCCTTTGCAGTCAACAACTTCAAGGATGGATGCCATATTTCCACAGCGATAACAATAATTAGGCACACTAAACATGGTAAACACTTTTTGATCATGCCAAAAGGCACCATAAATCAGGTAATACCACTGCAAACCAAAAAAATAAAATAAATGACGTCAAGTATTTACATGACCCCAGTTATATCCTTCCATAACCAGCTGGTGAGCTCTGGCAATCAACTTCAAGTTATTTGTATGGTTAACTGCTCAGATATGTCCTATAAAAGCAATAAATATAGGCAATCATTTAACGTCAATAAGTGAGAAAAAATACTGGATTTATTCACCTCTAGGAGAGATACCCCAACCACAACGATCATCCGGATCAAACCATAGAAGATCACACATGGGTCCCTCATGCGGAACTTCTTGTACACAATCAAAATTACGTATGTTATCAAGGGTTTCAATCGATGGGGACAACCCAAGAGCGAGTTTCCACCTTTGAACGGTCCAAAACCGCCACCAACCACCACCAAGATGGGCCAAAACCGCCACCCACTAAGCACACTGATCTCCTCCAACTCTCAATTTCGTGGCTCACACAAGGAAGGGAAGTTGTTCATAAGCTAGTTTGGATCAACTTTCATGTTTAATATTTTTTGATTTGAGTAGGATTTGCTTGTGTTTTGGTGGATCAAAGTTTCAAAAAAAGCTTCCTCTCCACACCTATGGTGGCCGCGGGTTTGAAGAATGGGAAAAGAGAGAGAGAGAGAGACGGCGTGAGTGTGAGGAGAAAAGAATGGAATTTAAGTGGATTTGAATGGAGCGGATCCCACACACGATTTAACTTTAATCCAATCTTCAATTTCAAATACAAATCCATAATGTACGTATTTTTCTGGTTCATGACATACTTTTGTTTCCTAAAAATAGTGATAAAATTTTCACGCTTATCGGTACACTTATACCGCAGTATTTTACACAGGAAAAATCACTATTCATCAATTTTTTCCAAATTTGCCCATCCACTCGATTTTTCGTCCTGAGTCCATTTCCAACATTATTGTTATCATTTGAGATCTCCTACTCAACTTTTCATGCCTCGAGTTACGTATTTGGTAATTTACCATTTTGCCCTTTTCACACAGTTTGGCCTTAATTTCTGGATTTTCACTAATCCTTCCCTTTTAACCCACATTAGAGCATATAATTTCATATTTAGATTTACGAGGTGTTATAGTACATATGCCCACCATAATAGCATTGCCTACTCCTCTGTTTCTCTTGGAAAGATACAAATATAATTCAAGTAAATAACAATAATGGAGGCCATATGAACGTGTGTCCTTTGCAGTCACCAGTTAGATTTTTGAACGTTTTAAGTGCTGATTTTTAAACAGTGTTACGAGCACCTTGCGGGTTATGTTTCAAGGGGCAAACGAACTCCGATTTACTATTATTTTATATGCACGCGAAGCCCCAGACATGCTCTTTCTAAATCAAAAGGAATATTTTTTAAATCATCAGAATGGATTTTATACGAAATTCTAAAGACAGTACGGTTTGCTGGAGAAATAATATTTTCAGCAACTTAAGAAAATTTTGAAAACATACTCTGATTTTTAGAAGAATACCGATTCCAACTATAAGTTTTGATTAGAAACACTGAAGTTAGATTTTTCAGTAGCTAAAGTGACGTTAAAGACTCTAATTCCGCTTAGCAAATGACTCTCTTGGATGCATACAAGGGAGGGCGTTACAAGAAGTCTCTTTATTTTATCTTTGTGAACCCATATCCAGTTGGTTGCACACAATTCACATTTTATGTCCGATTGTATACCCATATCTAGTTGGTTGCAAATGTCCATTTTTTCAACCCATACCCAGTTGGTTAAGATTTCTCTTTCCATCTGTATATCCATATCCAGTTGGTTGCAAATGTTCATTTTTAAACCCATATCCAGTCAGTCCAAATGTTTATTTTGTCTTTAAACCCATATCCATTTGGTTGCATAACTCTCTCTATTTTTCTTCTATCAACCCATATCCAGTCGGTTGCATAAGTCTCTTTATTTTCTTTTTGTCAACCCATATCCAGTTGGTTACAAAAGTCTCTTTATTTATCTTTGCGAACCCATATCTGTTTGGCTGCAAACATTTAATTTTCTAGCTGTTTGTGAACTCATATCCAGTTGGTTACAAACCTTTGCTTTTCTTTTCTTTTGTCAACTCATATCCAGTTAGTTGCAGAAGTTCTCTTTATTTTCTTATTGTCAACCCATATCCAGTTGGTTGCAGATTTTATGCTATGTCCGTTCGTGAACCCAAATCTAGTTGGTTACAAATATTTACTTTATTTTCCTTTTGTCAACCCATATCCAGTTGGTTGCATAGGTCTCTTTATTTTCCTTTTGTCAACCCATATCTAGTTGGTTGCATAAGTCTCTTTATTCTCCTCTTGTCGATCCATATCCAGTTGGTTTCAAAATTCTCTTTATTTCCTTGTTGTCAACCCAAATCTAGTTGGTTATATATTTTATACTATGTCCATTTTTTCTTTTCAACTTGAGATCCCATATCCAGTTGGTTTCAAATATTTCTTCTCCACTCAATTTGTCAACCCATATCAAGTTGGTTACAAAATTTTTCTTTTCTAGTTGTGAATCCTTATCCATTTGGTTCCATATTTCCTTTTTCATACCGGATGAATTCAACCATTTAATCTTCCGGCTTCATGTTTTCTATTTTCGAGCTTAGAGGCTCACAGTATTTAATTTTTGGATTGCTCCTCACCCGTATATGTTTTCTGTTGTTCTTGGAAAAAATTAGGATTCAAGTCTTTATTTGTTTATTACAATGATAATATGATAATTGTTATTTGACCAAGTAAGAAACAAATAAAGAGGGGCAACTATGAACACCCAATTTTGTCCCAAATATTTAAAAAATGACAAAAAATAAAAAGAAAAAAGAAAAGAAAAATTTAAGTTATGAACATATATTTTTGTCCTCCAATAAGGAAAAAAGGAAGATAGCAATCAAAAAGATGGAAAAGGGAAGGAAGACCTTTTCAGAAAAAACAACATATTTGAGTAGGGCCTGTTCCAGCCACGATATATCCTTCATCCACTGTCCGATCGAGCTGAAATTTTTTTGGCAAGATCTTGACTCATCTTCGTTCATATCGACCGGTGGATTTCTTGATTGGAAGTCTATATTATTCCCAAAAAATTAAAATCCGCAGCAGTTTTTGTGGTCATTTCTGCAGCGAGCTGTGATTTTGTGAGGGTCATTTCTCCCAAATGAACCGTCCGATCATCCTCATATTTTGTCAGCGTGTTCCTCGCATATGATACTTCAATCTGACCGGACCGATTTGCGAATCGAACCTCCTAGAATCAGATATAAATTTCGAAAGATGGGCTATTAGTCTTGTTAGAACAAATGCAATTTCGGGCAGCCATATTACCAAGGTCATTTCTCCCAAATGAACCGTCCGATCATCCTCAAATTTTGTGAGCTTGTTACTTGCATACGATACTTCAATATGACCGACCCGATTTTCAAACTAAGCCCTCTAGTGTGAGATATGATTGTCGCAAAATGGCTGTCCACATTGAAAAAAACCAATTTTTCTAAGAAGTCCCACATTGCTCACCTCTCAATCCTTCCTCCTCCCTTCCCTCTATATAAAGAACCCATCCCCCTTGCTTCCAACACACACAATTATTTTGAAAATTATTTTTTTTAGTAATTCGAAACCTTTAAAACTATTTTTAAGAACGACGTAGTTTTGAATTCCTCACTGCACCTCAGGATACGTCGGAGCGGAACTCTTTTCGTCAAGCTAAAATAAAGTTTAGTAAATTATTTCTCTTCTTAATCATATTTATTTTACGGGTTAAAACAAATAGTTTTTAAAAGCTATTAATAATTCGCACAATTAATTCAAGGTAACCATTTTCAAACGGATGTGTCAGGGGTGCAGTGGGATTAAGTTTCCACCATTCCCTGCGCATAATTAGACTCCTGAACCTTTGATCTATAATTTCATAGACCAGTTTGCAATAAAAGGTTTTCTAATTTTTCCAAAGTAAATAAAATAAGTGGCGACTTCATTGTTTTAATTAATTTAAGAGTAAACACCCTTTTTGGTCCCTGACAATATCTACGAAATCCTTTTTAGTCTCTGGCAATAAAAAAGAACCAAATTGGTCCCTAAAATTATGAAAAAAGGGCCACTTTAGTCCTTCTGTCAATTATAATAAGTACCAATTTGGTCCTTTTTTATTGTCAGGGACTAAAAAGGATTTCGTAGATATTGCCAGGGACCAAAAAGGGTGTTTCCTCTTAATTTAAATTTCGGGTCATTACAATATGTTTTCAAATAACTAGATGGATCCCTTGTTTTTTCTTGTAAGGTCATCATCAGTATAATATAATCTGATCTTTAACTTCTTGTTAACTGTTCAAGTATCAGCAGAGAGTTCTGTATTGTGAGTTATATAACACCTCAAATATTTAAATGTTTATTTTAATGTTAAATTGTGAAATGAAAGTTGATGGATTAGTGAAAATCCAAGTATTATGGCCAAAAGGGGCAAAAAGGGCAAAATTGTAATTGCCAACCGTGTGTTATGAGGCTTAAATATTGAGTTAGAGATTTCAAATGACAAAAATAAGGTTGGAAATGGAATCAGGGCGGAAAATTGAGTGAATAGGCAAATTTGGGAAAAATCGATGAATAGTGATTTTTAAGTGTTAAAATACTGAGGTGTGAGTGTACCAATAGGTGTGAAATTTTTATCATTATTTTGGAGAAAGAAAAATATGTCATGGACTGGAAAAATATTTAGATTAAGGATTTATGATCAGAAATTTTATCGGAGTAAAAGTTAGATCGCGTGTGGGACCCGTGTGACCGAAGTCACTTGGCCCCACCTCCTTTTCTTTCCTTCTTTCTCTCTTTTCCTCTCCATCTCTCGCGCGCTCACAGGGACAAGAAGAGGCCAAACCCCATTTTCTTCCATTTCTTCCCATTTCTTCGCTTCTCCACCGAATCGCTTGATTTTGGTGTTGAAATCTATCGTAAACAACCTTCCAAAGCCATTGGTAGCACTTAGAAGCCTTGAATCCATCTCTTTGGCCGCGTTTTAAGCAAAGTCAGATCCGACCCATAAGTGTTCTTGGAGATTTCTTGAAGTTTTGATCTTCAAATGGTTTAGTGAAGCCTTGGTGGTGATCATACTACTCATTGTAAGTATATTTGTGGTCTTTTGATAGTTGAATTCATAGATCTATGAATATGTGTTCAAAGCTTTGATTTTAGATGTGTGATGATAGAGAGCCCAAATGGAAAAATGCTATTAGATGAAAAGGCCTTAGAATCATGTGTGTAAGCTAGAAATGCTATGTTAAATTTTGGTGAAAAATATAGGTTTTTTAACTTAGAGGAATTTGAGGAATTTTGATGAAAAATGAGTTTTGTGTAATTGGGATTTGATGATTGTTGTAGGGTGCCTCACACGGTTGGAATTGTGAAAAGTTGATTTGGAGCATACGTTTGGAACGGTGTTGCTCGTGTTAAGGTAAACTCTTGGAACTTGGGTTTAATCCCTAGTGAGCTCCACCACACCTAGAGGAAGGTTGTGGTTGGAATATGTAGTGATGACATGATGTGTTTGTGTGCTTGTATGCATATTGCTTGTATTGTGTGAAATTGTGTGGTCACTGATCAGTTGACGAGTGGAGTTTGGTCATCCGCTGGGTTCATCCTTGTGAGAATGCCAGTCGGGTTTTGCCGTGGAGTCGACTCTGGGAGCGGCGCCAGGATGATCCAAACGTGGGACGTCCGCCGGATAGGGCTCATGAGGAGTTTCGGTTGGGTATTGCCATGGAGTCTTCTCAACCATGGGAGAGGCGCCAGGACTGTCTCAGGAGTTATATGATGGAGTCCTTGAACACGAATCCATGAGTGGATGTTCTTGGGTGTCTCCAGGTGGATGGTGATATTGTCTTACTTGCATGCCATATTATGTCATTTTGATACATTTTAGTGAGCCATGGAGTGGAGAGAGCCTCTAGCTCCATTGGTTTACTGAGATATATCCGTATATCTCACCCCGTGTTTGGGGGACCACATTTCAGGTCACTATGAGCCGGGAGGAGCTTCGGGCAAGAAGCCCGTATAGTGGACGTTGGATTGGCATGCGGTGCATTTGGATTGCATGGCTTTTTGGAGGAGTTTATGGAGTGCACATAGCATACCATTAGTATTTTGAGACTTAGGTCATGAACATATTGCATGATGTCATTTCCATGCTTTTGTTAGTGTTCATGGTCATATGCTAAGTCTTGTTATGTTTATTATTCATGGCTTGGATAACTGTATATTTGGAGTGAGCATGGGACTTGTCCATTGCCACATTCATAGCCTTGAAGTCTTGATGAGTAATGTTGTAAAAATGGTCCATAGTTACATGTAAATGGCCATTATTTTGAGAATGATGTAATTGATGTTAAACTTAAGGAAAATGCATGATGGAAGGGCCTAGAGCCAACATTAGGACATGATTATGTGTTATGTGGAGTACCAAGGGGTTAGGGATGGATTACACACCCTTTTTGGGGCTCAAAGCTGCTGTAATCTGTCATTTTGCTGCATAGTAATCGATTACCCAAGCATGGTAATCGATTACCATGCAACAGGGGACGAAAAATTAGCTACTGCCTGCACTGGTAATCGATTACTGGCCTTTGGTAATCGATTACCATGTGAGGTAATCGATTACCCAAAGCTGGTAATCGATTACCAGAACAGAGGAATTGAAAAATTGGCTACTGCCTCATTTTTGACAGGTGGTAATCGATTACCACCCACTGGTAATCGATTACCACAGTGTAATTTTCGAAAATTCAGGTTTTTCTAGACTAAAAGAAAGGGGCTTAACTTGATGGGTAGAACTCCAAATGATACGTGGTTTGAAACCACGCGTAGACAACGTAAAGGACTACAACTTGGTAAATTTTGAGAGTAAGATGGTGAATTTAAATGAATTGAATAAAAAGAAAGATTTATGATGTTAGAAAGTGTATGATTCCGCAAACGACATTTACAATTATAGTGTGGTTTTAATTGATTACGGAAAAAGTATTGGTGTAAGAAAAGGAACATGTTAAAAGAAAAATTTGCCCGTAATTTAATTAACCTAATCACTGTGATTGTAACTGCGCTTAATATCATAATCAATGTTAACAATACCGGTACGTAACGGGGTGTTACATTTTATGGTATCAGAGCAGTTTTGTTTAGGGAACTCTGATTGTTTGTATATGTTGTATCTTGTGTGCCATAGCTATCTGTGAACTATTTATGATTAATGTATATGTGATTCCTCAGTGTGGGTCTGATCAACTCATTCCTTTGTGTTACATGTACAGATATCATGAGTAGGGCACGAGGTCGCCGTGGGGCACGTGGTGCAGGTCCTTTGCCACCGGATCCGGTCACTGCAGCACTGAATGCTCTGCAGGCGGAAACGGCTGCAAATAGGAATATGACAGAGAACCTGATGAAAGCTAATCAGGATATAATGCAGGCCTTTATGGCTGAGATGAGGGCGGATAGAGGTCGTCCTAGGAGGGAGAATACACCTCCACATACGGCTACGGTGACTCCTACACCGACGCCATCTGTTACTCCTCAACAGGGGGAGAGTGGGGCTAGTCACCACACTGGTGAGGCTAGTCATCATACTACTACTGACCCTAGTTATGTTCCTGATCCGTCATCTGTTGCCCAATCTACTGGGGCTGCTGGACAGGTGCTTGACAATGCTGATGATGAGCGTAGGCTCATATCTTTTAGGAAACATAAGCCACCCGCATTTATGGGGTCAAGGACCCAAAGGAGGTCACTGCTTGGTTGAGGGGCATGGACAAGATTTTTCAGGTTATGAGATGCCAAGATCCGCAGAAGTTGTTATATTCTGTTTATATGCTGGAGGGTGATGCCCAGGAGTGGTGGGACAATGCGTCTCGCCCATTTTTTATTCAGGGTGAGGTCCTTACTTGGACTATGTTTGAAGGACTATTTCATGAAGAATATTTTCCCCGCGATGTTCGGGAGGCAAAGCAAGGTGAATTTGATAATCTGGTACAGGGAGTTATGACTGTGGATGCCTATGTGGCAAAATTTAATGAGCTTGTGAAGTTTGCTAATTATGGAGGTACTCTACCTACTCCGGAATTCCTGTCAGCTAAATTTCAGAGAGGGCTGAGTGAGAAGATTGCAAAGAGGATGTCTAATACTGCGGTGAGGAACTTTGCTGATTTGGTGACCCAATGTAAGAGGGTCGAGACTGTTTATGGGAGGTATCCGAAATCTGATTCGGCAAAAGAGCAAGATGTTAAGAGGACACCTGGTCCTTCTGGTAATACTAACAGAGGAGGTTTTAATAATAATAATAGAGGTAGGGGGTTGCATGTAAGGCAGCCTCCTGGTCAGTTCAAGAGGGGTGGAAATACTGGTGGTGGTGGTGCTTCGAACAGATATTTTACCCCACAATGTGGGAAGTGTGGGAAATACCACAGAGGCGTATGTGGTGCTGGTACGTCGAACTGTTTTAGATGTGGTCAGAGTGGCCACTTTGCTAGAAATTGTACTTCTTCTTCGGGGCAGGCTGCGAATCTGCAGGCCTTGCCGCCAGCTACTACTACTACTGCTGCTCCTATTGCTGTTGTTCCTACTGTGGGACGAGTTTATACTACTAATGCGCAACGTACTGAAAAGGCTCCGAATTTGGTTAAAGGTATAATTTTTCTCTCTAATGTTGATTTATCTGTGTTGTTTGATTCGGGAGCGACACATTCATTTGTGGCGGACTATGTGGCTAAGGCGCTGGACTTAAAGGTAACACGGATGGTTCCTCCGATGTGTATTACTACTGCTACAGGCGAGGTTAGTGAATCGTCTTGGATTTGTGAAGATGTGAAGTTCACTTATTTAGGCAGGGGTTACACCATTGATTTAATTATCTTACCCCTGGCCTCTGTCAATTTGATTTTGGGGATGGATTGGTTGTCTCGGAACTGCGCAATGATTGATTGCTGCGGGAAGAGGTTGTTGTTATCTCACGAGAGGCCGTCTGTTTGTCCGTCTCTGTATTTGTCTGTAAGTCAAACTGTGAAAGCCTTGAAGGCTGGAGATTTGGGTTATGTCTTATTGGGCGGATTGGTGGGTGATAAAAAGGAAGAGATTTCTGCTATTCCAGTTGTAAATGAGTTTGAGGATGTATTTCCGGATGAGATACCGGAATTCCCACCTGAGAGAGAGATTGAATTCTCGATTGATTTATTGCCTGGTGTGGGGCCGATCTCTTTGGCTCCATATCGGATGTCGCCACTTGAGTTGGCTGAATTGAAGAAACATATTGAAGAACTGTCTGCGAAGAATTTTATTAGGCCGAGTGTGTCTCCGTGGGGAGCACCGGTGATATTTGTAAAGAAAAAGGATGGTAGCATGAGATTGTGCACTGACTACCGACAGCTGAATAAAGTGACTATTAAGAACCGGTACCCATTACCGCGTATTGATGATTTATTAGATCAGTTGAGGGGTGCCTGTGTATTTTCAAAGATTGATCTCCGGTCCGGATATCACCAGATTCGGATTAAACCGGAGGATGTACCTAAAACAGCTTTCCGATCCAGATATGGACATTTTGAGTATCAAGTGATTCCTTTTGGGCTTACTAATGCCCCGGCGGTGTTCATGGACTATATGAACCGCATTTTTAAACCGTATTTGGACCAGTTTGTAATTGTGTTCATTGATGACATTTTGATCTATTCTAAGAGTAAAGAGGAGCACATGGACCATTTGAGGACTGTGTTGCAGGTGTTGAAAGACAAGAAACTGTATGCTAAACCGTCTAAGTGTGAATTCTGGTTGTCTGAGGTGCAATTTTTGGGTCATGTTATTTCTGCAAGTGGTGTTGCAGTGGATCCAAGCAAGATTGAAGCGGTGAGTGACTGGGAAAGACCTAAGACTGTGACTGAAATTAGAAGTTTTCTGGGGCTTGCTGGCTATTATCGCCGATTTATACAGGGATTTTCTGCAATGGTTCTACCGTTGACTCGTTTGACACGAAAGGATACTCCTTTTGTGTGGACCCAGGAATGTGAGGACTGTTTTCTGCTACTGAAAGAGAAATTGACTACTGCTCCGGTGTTGACCTTACCTGATCCGGAGGGTGAGTTTGTATTATATTGTGATGCTTCTAAGAAAGGTTTAGGGAGCGTGCTGATGCAGGAAGGAAAAGTGATTGCATATGCGTCTAGGCAGTTAAGGCCGCATGAAGAAAATTATCCGACGCATGACTTAGAATTGGCTGCTATTGTTTTTGCCTTGAAAATTTGGAGGCATTTTCTGTATGGGATGAAGTTTGCTGTGTTCAGCGACCATAAAAGTTTGAAATATTTATTTGATCAGAAGGAGCTGAATATGAGGCAGCGTAGATGGGTTGAATTTTTAAAAGATTATGATTTTGAGCTGAAATACCACCCGGGAAAGGCCAATGTTGTGGCCGATGCATTGAGTAGGAAGTCTGTTAACTTATCTCATATGATGATGTGGGACAATGAAGTGATTGAGCAATTCCGTGATATGAAAATAACGGATTTCTTTGCAGGAAGAATGTGTGATATGGAGTTGACTCGGATTGAAAACGAGCTGCACGAGAAGATTAAAGAGACTCAAATCAGAAATGAAAGTATAAAGTATTTGAAAGGCCAGAGTGGCATATCTGTTAATGAACAAGGACTTTTGTTATATCAGGGCAGGATTGTTGTGCCCAGGGAACTTGCAGAGGAAGTTATGACTGAGGCCCATAAGGGTCAATATGCTATCCACCCAGGTGCCACAAAAATGTACCAAGATTTGAAAGTTAAGTTCTGGTGGCCTGGGATGAAAAGGGATGTTGCCGAGTACGTGTCTAAGTGCTTGGTTTGTCAAAAAGTGAAAATAGAGCATCAGAAACCTGCTGGATTACTTCAGCCACTGGATATACCTGAATGGAAATGGGAGAGTATTTCAATGGATTTTGTTGTTGGATTGCCGAGAACTCAAGCTGGTTATGATTCGATTTGGGTTATTGTGGACCGACTTACGAAGTCTGCACATTTTCTACCAGTACGAGTAGACTACACTACAGAGAAGTTGGCTACACTGTATGTAAAGGAGATTGTTAGACTCCATGGGATACCGATTAGCATTGTGAGTGATCGGGACCCGAAGTTTACTTCACGATTTTGGGGAGCTTTGCAGCAGGCTTTTGGCACTCAGCTTCGACTGAGCACTGCGTATCACCCGCAGACTGATGGTCAGACTGAGAGGACCATACAGACACTTGAGGATATGCTGAGAGCTTGCACACTGGAACAGGGTAATGCCTGGGATAGGTACTTACCATTGGTGGAATTTTCTTATAATAACAGTTTTCATTCCAGTCTGGGTATGGCACCATATGAGGTTTTGTATGGCAGGAGGTGTCGTACGCCCACTTGTTGGACTGAGGTAGGCGATAAAGAAAGGTTTGGTCCGGATTTTGTGCAGGAAACAACAGTGCAAATTGAAATGATCAGAGAAAAATTGAAACAAGCACAGAATCGGCAGAAAAGTTACTATGACAATAAGCATAGACCGCTGGAATTTGAGGAAGGTGACCATGTTTTTGTACGTTTGTCGCCGGTCACAGGTGTTGGCCGTGCGTTGGGTGTGAGGAAGCTGAGTCCACGATTCATTGGGCCATATCAGATTATGAAAAGAGTAGGATTGGTGGCCTATCAGCTTGCCTTACCCCCGCAGTTGTCGAATTTACATGATGTTTTTCATGTGTCGCAGTTGCGACGTTATGTTCCGGATGAATCACATGTGGTGATGCCGGATAATATTGAAATCAGGGAGAACTTGAAGACTCCCATTGGTCCTATTGCAGTTTTGGATCGCAGTGAAAAGCGATTGAGAAGTAAAGTGATTCCCATGCTGAAGATTCAGTGGGAAGGCCGCACACCTGAGGAGGCTACTTGGGAGCGGGAGGACGAGATTCTCTGGCTGTATCCTGAGTTAGTGAGCAGGTATGATTTAATTTTGCGGACAAAATTTCAAAAAGGTGGGGTGAATATAACACCTCAAATATTTAAATGTTTATTTTAATGTTAAATTGTGAAATGAAAGTTGATGGATTAGTGAAAATCCAAGTATTATGGCCAAAAGGGGCAAAAAGGGCAAAATTGTAATTGCCAACCGTGTGTTATGAGGCTTAAATATTGAGTTAGAGATTTCAAATGACAAAAATAAGGTTGGAAATGGAATCAGGGCGGAAAATTGAGTGAATAGGCAAATTTGGGAAAAATCGATGAATAGTGATTTTTAAGTGTTAAAATACTGAGGTGTGAGTGTACCAATAGGTGTGAAATTTTTATCATTATTTTGGAGAAAGAAAAATATGTCATGGACTGGAAAAATATTTAGATTAAGGATTTATGATCAGAAATTTTATCGGAGTAAAAGTTAGATCGCGTGTGAGACCCGTGTGACCGAAGTCACTTGGCCCCACCTCCTTTTCTTTCCTTCTTTCTCTCTTTTCCTCTCCATCTCTCGCGCGCTCACAGGGACAAGAATAGGCCAAACCCCATTTTCTTCCATTTCTTCCCATTTCTTCGTTTCTCCACCGAATCGCTTGATTTTGGTGTTGAAATCTATCGTAAACAACCTTCCAAAGCCATTGGTAGCACTTAGAAGCCTTGAATCCATCTCTTTGGCCGCGTTTTAAGCAAAGTCAGATCCGACCCATAAGTGTTCTTGGAGATTTCTTGAAGTTTTGATCTTCAAATGGTTTAGTGAAGCCTTGGTGGTGATCATACTACTCATTGTAAGTATATTTGTGGTCTTTTGATAGTTGAATTCATAGATCTATGAATATGTGTTCAAAGCTTTGATTTTAGATGTGTGATGATAGAGAGCCCAAATGGAAAAATGCTATTAGATGAAAAGGCCTTAGAATCATGTGTGTAAGCTAGAAATGCTATGTTAAATTTTGGTGAAAAATATAGGTTTTTTAACTTAGAGGAATTTGAGGAATTTTGATGAAAAATGAGTTTTGTGTAATTGGGATTTGATGATTGTTGTAGGGTGCCTCACACGGTTGGAATTGTGAAAAGTTGATTTGGAGCATACGTTTGGAACGGTGTTGCTCGTGTTAAGGTAAACTCTTGGAACTTGGGTTTAATCCCTAGTGAGCTCCACCACACCTAGAGGAAGGTTGTGGTTGGAATATGTAGTGATGACATGATGTGTTTGTGTGCTTGTATGCATATTGCTTGTATTGTGTGAAATTGTGTGGTCACTGATCAGTTGACGAGTGGAGTTTGGTCATCCGCTGGGTTCATCCTTGTGAGAATGCCAGTCGGGTTTTGCCGTGGAGTCGACTCTGGGAGCGGCGCCAGGATGATCCAAACGTGGGACGTCCGCCGGATAGGGCTCATGAGGAGTTCCGGTTGGGTATTGCCATGGAGTCTTCTCAACCATGGGAGAGGCGCCAGGACTGTCTCAGGAGTTATATGATGGAGTCCTTGAACACGAATCCATGAGTGGATGTTCTTGGGTGTCTCCAGGTGGATGGTGATATTGTCTTACTTGCATGCCATATTATGTCATTTTGATACATTTTAGTGAGCCATGGAGTGGAGAGAGCCTCTAGCTCCATTGGTTTACTGAGATATATCCGTATATCTCACCCCGTGTTTGGGGGACCACATTTCAGGTCACTATGAGCCGGGAGGAGCTTCGGGCAAGAAGCCCGTATAGTGGACGTTGGATTGGCATGCGGTGCATTTGGATTGCATGGCTTTTTGGAGGAGTTTATGGAGTGCACATAGCATACCATTAGTATTTTGAGACTTAGGTCATGAACATATTGCATGATGTCATTTCCATGCTTTTGTTAGTGTTCATGGTCATATGCTAAGTCTTGTTATGTTTATTATTCATGGCTTGGATAACTGTATATTTTGAGTGAGCATGGGACTTGTCCATTGCCACATTCATAGCCTTGAAGTCTTGATGAGTAATGTTGTAAAAATGGTCCATAGTTACATGTAAATGGCCATTATTTTGAGAATGATGTAATTGATGTTAAACTTAAGGAAAATGCATGATGGAAGGGCCTAGAGCCAACATTAGGACATGATTATGTGTTATGTGGAGTACCAAGGGGTTAGGGATGGATTACACACCCTTTTTGGGGCTCAAAGCTGCTGTAATCTGTCATTTTGCTGCATAGTAATCGATTACCCAAGCATGGTAATCGATTACCATGCAACAGGGGACGAAAAATTAGCTACTGCCTGCACTGGTAATCGATTACTGGCCTTTGGTCAAAGCTGGTAATCGATTACCAGAACAGAGGAATTGAAAAATTGGCTACTGCCTCATTTTTGACAGGTGGTAATCGATTACCACCCACTGGTAATCGATTACCACAGTGTAATTTTCGAAAATTCAGGTTTTTCTAGACTAAAAGAAAGGGGCTTAACTTGATGGGTAGAACTCCAAATGATACGTGGTTTGAAACCACGCGTAGACAACGTAAAGGACTACAACTTGGTAAATTTTGAGAGTAAGATGGTGAATTTAAATGAATTGAATAAGAACAAAGATTTATGATGTTAGAAAGTGTATGATTCCGCAAACGGCATTTACAATTATAGTGTGGTTTTAATTGATTACGGAAAAAGTATTGGTGTAAGAAAAGGAACATGTTAAAAGAAAAATTTGCCCGTAATTTAATTAACCTAATCACTGTGATTGTAACTGCGCTTAATATCATAATCAATGTTAACAATACCGGTACGTAACGGGGTGTTACAAGTTACATGGGGAGCAGGCCTTCCAAGGTATCCCAATCAATGTTGTCCATAGGTTTGATTATATAAGTTTGATTATATTTTTTTGAGTGGTCATGTATAACCATATGTTGTCCATAGGTTTCTATTGATGATGTTGCTTCACCTGCCGAGCTTGCTAAGGCTTACATGGGGAGCAGGCCTTCCAAGGTATCCCAATCAATATTGGGCTTGCAAAATCCTCCAAAAGAGGATCCAACTCTACTAAGAAATCAACACTTTGCTCAAAAATCCACAGTTATGTCAATTGTGCCAAGGGCAACTACCCTTGCTCGGGTTCATGAAAACGGCTTTGTGACCCCAAGATCTCATGGAAGATCAGCAATATATAGTAAGGCTTACATAGGGAGCAGGCCTTCCAAGGTATCCCAATCAATGTTGGGCTTGCGAAATCCTCCAAGAGAGGATCCAACTCTACTAAGAAATCAACACTTTGCTCAGAAATCCCCAGTTATGTCAATTGTGCCAAGGGCAACTACCCTTGCTCGGGTTCATGAAAATGGCTTTGTGACCCCAAGATCTCATGGAAGACCAGCAATATATAGTATGGCTCGAACAACTTATGCCAGAGTTTATCCAACATCTATGCTCAAGGTTTGCCATTTACTAAATGGTAGACCAGCAATATATAGTATGGCTCGAACACCTTATGCCAGAGTTTATCCAACATCTACGCTCAAGGTTGGCCATTTACTAAATGGTATTTTTGATCATGTTGTGTCTAGTGTTGAGATTTTTATTGGGTTTCTCTAACTTTACAGGGTGTTGGCGTTGCTGTTGAAGGTGATATGCTTTCTGGATCTAAACAAACGGTATACATACTTGTGATTATAAGTCCTATCCTTTCAGTGTACATTCTAGAGTTCTTTTTCATATATATGTTCCTGGATCTCACCTCTTTTCCTTCCCCATTTTTAGCAGGCATTAAAATGTAGAAGTTTTGTATTAGATAATGATATAGGTTCTTTTGGTCCTATATGCCGAATCCGCCACAAGTCTAATCTTCTATCTTCTAAAGGCTTGACCTTACCTCATTCAGGCGCCCCTCTACCTATAGCTAGGAACAGAGTTGGCATTGATTCTGCTCAGCAACATTCATCTTCCATGCAGAAGCCTATTCTATTGGGTGAAGTTAAGCATAGCCATACGAAATTTTCAGCAAAAGATGTTGATGACACCATGCCTAGTACTAGCTTTCCTCTATCTTCAAAATCTAGCGAGATGGCCTCAAAAATACTCCAGCAACTTGATAAGTTGGTTTCTCTTGAAGAAAAATCATTGGAACCAAGGCTACCAATTATGAATAATAAATCTCCGACAAAGTTGTCATCATCCATGTTACAAGGACAGCCTCTTCGAAGTATGGAGACAGTGGATTCATCAAAATTCCTAGATAGCATACGAGATAATGAATTAGACGGCACACTTGGATATTTTTCAGCTAGTGCTCAAAAGTTAACATCAAAGATAGACAAGGTTGAAAATGGTCCATTGAAGCTTGCTGCTTCTACTGATACAGATGCTACAGTCCCAAGGAATCAAGTTGTGTCTATTGTAAAAGCCGGAGATTCTTCTGTGACAAATCCTGTTTCTTTATCATCCACAAAAAAAGAGGGCATTCCATATGAGTGCACATGAGGTTTGACATTTTGTAACTGTTTGATGGTTTCTTGTAGTTATCTTGATTTTAAATATTAGAAATTCTTATGTGCCATATATATATATATATATATATATATTAGTGGGAAGAGATGGTACTATTAATCTTGTTGTTTATAGTGATTTGTTACTTTTTTCCATTAGCTCCCAATTCATGATTTGTGAAGCTATAGCTAAGATTTTTATTTTGTTGTTTTTTATACATTTGGTTTTGATTCCTGATAGAATAAAGTGAGTTAATTTTCAAATTAAAAATATGATTCAATGTTAGATGATGTTTGTTTACGATCCTCTCTCTCTTTTTCTGCCTTAAAGGATTATCTGGATGATGATGCCTACCCTAATGGAGCCGTTACTTATCATCCACAAAAAAAGAGGGCATTCCATATGAGTGCACATGAGGTTTGATATTTTGCAACTGTTTGATGGTTTCCTGTAGTTATCTTGATTTTAAATATTAGAAATTCTTATGTGATTATATATATATATATATATATATATATATATATATATATATATATATTAGTGGGAAGAGATGGTACTATTAATCTTGTTGTTTATAGTGATTTGTTGCTTTTTTCCATTAGCTCCCAAATCATGATTTGTGAAGCTATAGCTAAGATTTTTATTTTGTTGTTTATAGTGATTTGTTGCTTTTTTCCATTAGCTCCCAAATTATGATTTGTGAAGCTATAGCTAAGATTTTTATTTTGTTGTTTCTTATACATTTGGTTTTGATTCCTGATAGAATAAAGTGAGTTAATTTTCAAATGAAAAATATGATTCAATGTTAGATGATGTTTGTTTACGATCCGCTCTCTCTCTTTTTCTGCCTTAAAGGATTATCTGGATGATGATGCCTACCCTAACTGTTTGATGGTTTCCTGTAGTTATCTTGATATTAAATTGTAGAAATTATTATGTTACTTATATATATATATAAATATATATATATATATATATAGATATATATATATATATATATATATATATATATTAGTGGGAAGAGCTGGTACTATTAATCTTGTTGTTTATAGTGATTTGTTGCTTTTTTCCATTAGCTCCCAAATCATGATTTGTGAAGCTATAGCTAAGATTTTTATTTTGTTGTTTCTTATACATTTGGTTTTGATTCTTGATAGAATAAAGTGAGTTAATTTTCAAATGAAAAATATGATTCAATGTTAGATGATGTTTGTTTACTATCCTCTCTCTCTTTTTCTTCCTTATAGGATTATCTGGATGATGATGCCTACCCTAATGGAGCTGTTCCTTGTCATCCACAAAAAAAGAGGGCATTCCATATGAGTGCACATGAGGTTTGATATTTTGCAACTGTTTGATGGTTTCTTGTAGTTATCTTGATTTTAAATATTAGAAATTCTTATGTGACTGATATATATATATATATATATATATATATATATATATATATATATATATATATATATATATATTAGTGGGAAGAGATGGTACTATTAATCTTGTTATTTATAGTGATTTGTTGCTTTTTCCATTAGCTCCCAAATCATGATTTGTGAAGCTATAGCTAAGATTTTTATTTTGTTGTTTCTTATACATTTGGTTTTGATTTCTGATAGAATAAAGTGAGTTAATTTTCAAATGAAAAATATGATTCAATGTTAGATGATGTTTATTTACTATCCTCTCTCTCTCTTTTTGCCTTAAAGGATTATCTGGATGATGATGCCTACCCTAATGGAGCCGTTCTGAACTGTATCATTCAGCCAGACAAGACAGAGAGTACTATAAATGTGAGCTACGCGAAGGGCTAGCTTCACATCTGAGTGGATATAAGTTGTCGTGCGTGTAAATAGTTGATTAAAAAGATGCAGATCAAATGTAAGCTAGCTAAAGATGTTGGCAAAGCTATACCAGAAATGTTCACCCAGTGATGGCGATGTATAACATTTTTCCCTTTTGAATGTTTCTAAGCTCTCCCAATTACTTTTCATTCTCCTTTTTGGGAAACTCAAATTTTCTTAACACTTAGCAAGTTAAGTTTCTTTTATTTTTTCTAACATTGTGCATGCAACATGTCCTTTCTTACCATAATAAAAGCAGGATAGGAAAAGACTGGGTGGGTCTGTTACTCAGATTGGTTTTGTTTTTGTCAAAAATACCTTATTCTTTTTTTTTCAAGCAAAATGTCCTTTCTATCATAATAAGCTTGAAAAGTGTGTTTTATACATTTTCAATTTTTATTTTATTTTTGGATGTAGATGTATATTTATGCAATAAATAAGTAGCAGAAAAACATTAGCATTAATTACTCCAAGAATTTCTATATTAAATCTTGAGTTCCTCCAATTCCTTGCTTAAAAATACGAAATACTCCAATTCCTTGCTTAAAATAGAATTTCAATTTTTTTTTGTAGGATGAAATTAACTTTGTAATTTTGATGGACTCCTTTTTGTAATTCTTCAAATGTGGGATTAAATTAGAAGTTTGTACCTCTTCTTTTTATGGTTTGACACGAGACAAATGTAATGATCCACATCCCCTATCAGGCTTAATTAATGTTATCAGTGCCACAACACATCACACACATACCATGATCGTAAGGCATCCACAAGCATGTCTAAGTTTAAGAATTCAAAATCTCACAAGCCCCTTCAGCCATTTGTAGATTTCATTAACATACACATTGATTACCCATTAGTAGATTTCATTAACATCCGCGCGTATTTGTTTTTCTTAATTTTAGTTAGTTCATATAATAATATATTTAAATTAGAGAAGGATCCGTTTACAATTTTTATTACAAATTTTTGCAAATTATACTATATACTCCCGGAAGTACATAGTGTAATCTAGTGTACTTCCGGGAATACTTTGCGTAGTTTGTAAATAAAAAATTTGTCAATATAACCCTCCCCATTTATAATTTTATTAAATATTTTTAATTTTAATTATTTTTTTATACAAGTGAAGATTAAACACATAACCTAATACAACTTACTTAAATCTCTTACCAAAAATATTTTAAGTTTTAAATAGGTCCAAATTACAAATTGTAACTCGGGTCAAATTATAATTTTAATTCGGGCCAAATTATAATTAATTATATATAATAAACATAATATGTTAAAATTTAGCCCTGATTGAGACCACACCCAAAATGTGTGTGGCTTCGCCACTAAATTCTATATCGTTTAAACATACAAATACCAAACCCATGTACTTGCGGAATATATGAAAATAAGGACTATTTGATTATATTCTCATTGTTTTCCAAATTTTACTAAGTTTTTTTATACAAATAATGAGATGGAAAAAAAAAATCTCTATATTGGATTCTTTGAATTAAATACAGACAACAAAAAAATGAAATCATTATTACAAAAAACAAAACGAAATCATTACAACAACAAAAATTTGCTATTTCTGAGATTTCACGAAGCTCCAATGGTGGAATCCGGTTTCGAGCGGGTCGATCCGTCGAAGGTAAAAAAAAACACTACAATAGAGAAATCTCAAAATTCTACGGGTTAAGGTGAGACTGTGAGAGAGACATCCTACTTATAATTCTCACTAAAAAGTCTCACGAAATCCACACTAATAGAAAATCTATTAAAATCGTTAGATTTTTGAATACCATGAGATTATTTTTACTTTATTTAAAATCTTTATTGAATACCAGTGAATTTGTACGGACTCTAAAATAATCTGTTAAAATTCTGATCGAATACCATGTGACTTTTTTTCAATCTTTTAAAATTCTAATTGAATACAAATTGATTTTTTTGTCCAAAATTAAATCCAATACATCCCCTTATAACCCTTATAAATCCACATTGTCCTTTCAAATCTTATAAATTCTATTAAAATCTTTTAAAATCCAATCTTACAAAATCTTGATTATAAAAAAAGTTTTTTAAAAAAATCTTTAAAGTATCTCCAATTTTAAATAATCTTTTAAAATCGATAATATTTTTTATCTAAATTTTTTTAAAAAAAAATCCTAATCCAATATACCATCTCTCGACCCTTGTACTTGCGGAATATATGAGAATAAAGACTATTTGATTATATTCTCACTCATTTCCAAATTTTATAAGATTTTATAAAAATAATGTGATGAAAAAATAAATCTCCCTATATTGATTCTTTGAATTAGATACATACAACAAAAAAAGGAAATAATTATTAAAAAAAAGGAAATCATTATCTTGTTACCACACTAAATCAGCAATGATTTCTTTCTTAATTGAGAAGTTTTTTTCCGAAGATATCGCGGTATTTAATGCTGCAGACGCAGTGTGTGCATATTGTGTGTGTAGGCATTTCCAAAATCAATTGCCCGCGTAAACAAGATTGTTGCCTTAAACAAACGCAACACTGTGAAAATTCAATCAATAAATAGTAGCAAAAGAAGAGCGCTGGTTATTGTTGTGTTGTGTCTTCCATCAGAGAGTCATGGGTTCCTTCTCCTCTACACTACT
The DNA here is from genome assembly GCA_032173675.1 of Gastrolobium villosum. Classification (NCBI taxonomy): domain Eukaryota; kingdom Viridiplantae; phylum Streptophyta; class Magnoliopsida; order Fabales; family Fabaceae; genus Gastrolobium; species Gastrolobium villosum. Next base: position 2,912 of record JAVKPL010008936.1, on the reverse strand, counting down.
TTTTCTTTTCTTCTTCTTTTCTTCCTCACACTACAACAAAAACGGTTTTTACTGGTGGTTTTTTTAGCATTCGGCGGCGGTGTAAACGGCCACAAAACATTTTGGAGGCGGTTCTCAAAACTAACGTAGAAATTAGGGGCGCTATTTTTTTCGTGATTCAAAGTCGATTCTGAAAATCGACGGAATAACCACCGTAGTATTATTTATTAAGTTTAAAAAAAACGGTCGTTTTAGACCGCCATTATGATTTCAGAAATAAAATAAATTAGTAGAATTTTCATAATCGGATATATATTTTATAAATAAAAAAGAATTAATTTTTTAAAATGATTTGGTCAAAAGTAAATAAGTAAATCTAATATTAATCTCATGAAATTTAAAATTGATATAAATAAAAACGTGTAATTTCAATCCATTAATTTTTTATTATTTAGCATCATCATCCCCTAAAATGGTATTAAAACCAAAATCATTTGCTCAAAATTGAGAAACAAAACTATATACATCTGTGAACTAAGCACGCACATAGATAAATTCTTACATGTGCATAAAAAATTTCTCTGTAACAATATTTTTCATGCGGTTTCCTTGAAACCTATTTACCAATCAATTTTAACTTGAAATCTAGTCAACAAGTAGCTTCTTGAAACTCTATATAAAAGAAATTACTAAACCTATATAAAAAATCACTTCCTCTAATCGCATAACCTTGGGACAAATTAAGAAGCTCTTCATCTCCTGCGAAAACCAAAAAATAAAATAAGTTACCCTAAAATATAATTTGTAAAAATGCATGTGGAATAAAAAAATAAAGTAAAAAAACACAAATAACATGTTGATATGTTAAACCATGTTCACTGACATGGTTTGAAGAAAAAAACAAAGATTATAGAACTTACTTTTTTGTCACTGACACAAACTATATAAATAAAAGACAGTCATATTAATTAATGTAATGGATACTTACACAAGCTGCAAACTTGAAGATGCTAAACTATCAGGTATGGAATCCATGTTTGAATTTAAATAGCAAGTATTTTATGCTAAAAATAATTGAGCAAAAAAAACATATAGAATTTGTATATACCGTATTCGGTAATATGATGACAAAAGTATATGACACTTAAATGGGTAATAATATTGGAAGCTAATAGTCAATAAAAATAAAATAAGAATCCACTGATCCACTCAATTTAGTTCTGTATAGCATTTGGATAACTTCTAAAAACAACAGAACTCAATTTCACTATAATTTAGCAGTCCACTCTTCTATTGGTATCACTCCATATCAAGCGGTGTTTGGCAAGCCCTCTCTGATGATTCCTTTTTATCCTAGGGGCTTAGTTAAGCTAGAAGCTATCGACACTCAGTTACAGCAGAGAAATGAGGTGCTTACTGAGTTGAAGGTGCAGTTGGAACGTGCTAGGAACCGCATGAAGGTTCAACATGATAAACACCATAAGGAGAGGTCATTCGTGGTGGGAGATCAGGTGCTGGTTAAGCTACAACCTTACCGACAGGTTTCAGTAGCCAGAAGATCCAATCATAAGTCAGCCAAGCGATTTTTTGGCCCTTTTTCTGTTTCCAAGGTTCTTGGTCCCGTGGCTTATCAATTGGAGCTCCCTCCAGGGTGTCAAATACATCTTGTTTTTCATGTGTCCTTATTGAAACCCTTCAAAGGGTCTGCTACCTCTTGTTGTACATCTTTACCAGTTGCTGCTAAGAACAACAAACCAGTTCAGGATCCTTTAGCAATCTTGGCGATGAGACATGTTGAGGATGGTGATCAAAACAATAGGGAATTCCTGATACAATGGTCTGATGCCATTCCTGAAGATGCTTCATGGGAACCTGAGGACCAGTTGCTTGCTGCTTATCCCCACTTGAACCTTGAGGACCAGGTTCCTTGTCAAGGAGGAGGGAATGTTACGGTGAGGAAGTCTAGTAGGAAGAGGAGAAGCTCAATTTTGTTAGATGACTTTATAGCATAGTGATGTAATGAGTCAGTTAGGATCACGTGATGTAATTAGTAGTTAAACAGATGTTAGTTAGTTAGACAGGTGTCCTACTAATGTTATGGGTTTAGGACAAGTGTATACAAATAGACTCCCATGTTCACTGTGTACATGCAATTGAATAATACTTCAGAATTTTCTTTTCATTGTTCTGTTTCTTCTTCACATTAGGAACCCAATTCCTAATATTGGTGCTTTCATTGAGAGTTGAGGCCACGGAAAGGGCTACCTATAGGCTGGATTAAGGTGTCTTTGGGCACTGAATACTGATAGGTGAGTGAAGCCACCCCAAAGGGGGAAAGGGCTACCGTCAGGTCAGTGTCGATAGAGTGAAAGCCGCCGTGGACGTCGGCCCTTAAAGGGGGTGGCAATGTTACAAGTCCCACATTGGTTGCCTATACAAATAATGTGGGGTTTGTAAGAGCTTGGGCACTCCCACCCTTTGAGCTAGCTTTTGGGGTGGTGACCTCAAGGTTCGTAACAAAGGTCCTTCTTCTGCAAACGTGCCAGGATTGAGGAAAGTGTTTATTCATCTTTGTAATTCTATCTTCTTATAAACAAGACGTAAATAATATTTACGATTCTTTTTCTTTTTTTATACTAATTATCTTTTTATCATTTTGTAGGGCGGAAGTTTTCATTGTATTTCATTATGTGTGGTTCTTGCCTACGTTTTTTTTCCTTCATTCGTATGTGTAGCGGATGTTGTATGATTATTATTTTTGTTTACCTTATAAACAAGTTGCTATGAATTCGTGTTCTATTTTTTGTATACTAATTCTATTTTTTTCGTTTTGTATGGCTGAAGGTTTCGTCGTATTTTAGGCTGTGTGGTTCTTGCCTACATTTTTTATTTCTTCGTTCATATGTGTAGCTAATGTTATATTATTATTATTT
>JAVKPL010008935.1:0-34497 GCA_032173675.1 Gastrolobium villosum | reverse complement strand
TGTTGCTACCTAAAAAATTAGTACCCTATTGCTAAGAGAGGAAGCAGCAAGGAGAGATAGACCAGTTTCAACTATATGCCTATGTTTTCTTTCAGGGGTACCATTTTGTTGATGAGTGTGTGGGCAAGTGAGTCTGTGGATTATACCATGTTGTTGAAGGTAGTTGGCAAAGGCTAGATATTCTTTAGCATTCTATCTGTTTGGAGAGACTTGACTTTGGTGTTGAATTGCAATTCAGCCCTGGTTTTGAATGCAATAAAGACAGGAAGAGCTTGACTTTTTGTAGACAAAGGATATAACCAAGTGAACTTGTTGAAAGCATCAGCAAAAACAATGTAGTATCTAGAGCCAGTAGTGCTGGTTATGGGAGCAGGACCCCATATATCAGAGAATATTAGCTCTAAGGTTTTTTATAAGTATGGGTTGAAGTTGGAAAGGGTAATTGATGCAATTTACCCATACAACAAGCACAACATGTAAAAGGAGTTTTATTATTTTGAAATGAAATATTACAATGAGTCAATACACTTTTTACAGTGCTGAGTGAAGCATGACCTAAACGTGCATGCCATAAGGACAACTTGCTATCTATATTGCAAGTGACCGAATCAACCACTTCAGAGTGGGATACATTTTTATTTTGAACAGAAACAGCAGTAAAGGCAGTATGAGTTGGGATCTGGAATCCCTCAAATGCATAGAGACCATTCTTAAGTGTTCCTTGAAGAAGGATCTCCTTGCTTGCCTGAGATTTAACAACACAATGATTAGGATGAAATTCAAAGAATACATTGTGATCTTTAGCAAACTGTGAGACACTTAAAAGATTCTTTGAAAGACCAGGAACATGTAGAAGATTAGGTAAAGTAAAGGATAATGAGTTAGATGGTGAGTGTAAAATAGCATGACCACTGTGCTTTATTTTCATGCAAGATCCATTGCCTATTTGAACAGATTCTTGACCTTTATAATATGTTTTGGATAAGAGATTACCAGCACTAGGAGTGAGATGATTCGTTGCACCTGAGTCAGGATACCAAGCCTGATCAAAAACAGAAAAGTAGTCAGTTGCATCTTCAGGTGGAGGATCTTGCTCAGCAGATCGAGTCACAGCAACATTGGCTTGCATTTGTGAGTTCTGAGGAGAAATTCTGTCATTCTTGACTTGCTCAGGAGGATTTGGATAGTCCTGGTTGTATCTATGATAGCAATTCCAAGCTATGTGACCTGGCTTGCCACAAACTTGACAACACAGCCTGCCATTGTAGTTGTTCGAGCGAGCTCCTCGGTTTTGTCTTCCTCTTTGGGAAAAACCACCACCACGACTGGAGTAGGAAGCACCGCCACGATTGAAACCTTGAGTATTAGGTTTTCTGAATTGCATTTGTGCAACATGAGCTTGCAAGACAGTTAGCTCAGTCTTGGATCTCTTTTCAATTCGCTCTTCTTGAGCCATTAACAGAGCCTCCATCTCTGTTACTGTGTATGGATCAGATCTTGATGTGACTGAGACGACGAAAGGATCATAGTCCTCATTCAAGCCATCAAGAATGGCGTCGATATGATCTTCAGAGTTCATAGGGGAACCGGTAGCAGCAAGAGAATCCACGATTTTCTTGATCTTGAGTAGGTAACCAGAGATTGGTCCCTCTTTCTTTGTTGATTTCAGCTGTTGTTTGAGCTGTTTAATTTTTGCACGCGTTTGTGAGGCAAAAAATTCCTCTAGTTTCTCCCAGATCTGAGAGGAGGAGATGCATCCTACCATTCTGGTGTATAGAGCTTCAGACATGGAGGAAAGCAACCAAGACATGAGTAGGTGATCTTGTTGCTGCCATAACGACTCAGATTCACCAAGATCTGAGCTTGGAGGAGCATCAAGGAGTTGTTGAAGTTTGAAACCTCGAATAGTTGCAAGAGCCTGTTGTTTCCATGGGAGAAAATTCGTTTCATCAAGCTTGAATGAAACCGGGTTGGAGAAAGTGTGTAAGGTGAAAATGGGAGCGGAAGCTGGGATGGCCATGGATCGAAGGTGATGATACCTTGTAAAGGTAAAGGAGATAAAGAAGATAAAGAAGATAAGCTCAAGATTCAGTGCAGCCAGATTACAGAGAGAAGAAATATCTGAGTAAACTCTCAATGTGAGAGGAAAGCAATATATTGAATATTAAACTAAAAGGTCTGTTTAAGTCTATTTATATACGGACTATATAATGGAAAGGGACTAAACTAACCTAACTAAAAAGGAAACTAATTCAGTTACAAATCGTAACAAACTGAACAGAATATAGACCAACTTGAAACTAATCATAACAATGCTATATGTTATCACCATCTTCTTCACATTATGTTGTGCAGGATTTTGAGGATGGAGAATTTGTCAGGATACTCCCAAAATGTGGCCACTTCTTTCACTTGGACTGCATAGATAAATGGCTAGTCCAACAAGGATCATGCCCCATGTGTAGAACTTATGTTCCACATTTATGAATGTATGGCTTGAGTTGGAGTTGGAGTTATTGTTCATATTTCATAAAAAAAATTGTACATATACTTTACTAATGCTAGCACTTGTCCATAATATATTATCTATTACATAATATAAACTTTTTTTTTATAATTGCCATGTGTCATCTTTAAAAAAATTTCATTTTTAATTCTTATTAATCATAACTTTATTTTGTTTTTAACTTTTTGCTCCGCTTTACATATCTTTGTTGATGTTTATGGAAGATGCACATAGATTTTTATAAATATATATAAGATAATATAATAAATCATTTTTTTAGCTTAGTATATGACGTTCTTAATGAAAATTTATTGAAATATAATTAATATTGATTTAAATTATATTGAATTTTAAATATATACAATAATTTATTATATTATAAGAATATTTAAATTGATCTATTTTGTATTTTTTTATCCTAAAATTATCATTAAAAATATGATTAAAACAAAAAAATTAATTTAAACATGGAATAAATATTTTATAAATAAATGAAAAAAGAGAAATATTACTCTCATTTTACATAAGATAATTTCTCTTATATTCTCTCACTTCAATTTTAAGAATCCCATTTTTTTCTTTTTTCTTATAATGATGGGACCCACCCATTTTCTTTCTATAACATAAGATACATAAGGAGATTAATAAAATCCTGAAAAAAATCATAATTGTAGATATCTAATTTAAACAACTCACTTAATCCCCTATAAAAGGGATAAGATATTCCTACTACCCATTTTTTTTACTACCACTCTACTACCATTTTAATCATCATTGGATTCAAAAGTTATTTTTTTTCTCTCTCTTGATTCAACTTTTTCTCTAATCCAATGGTGATTAAAGTGGTAGTGAAATTGTAGTAGAAAAAATGGTAGTAAGAATATCATACCCCATATACAAATACGATAACTATCAATTCGAGCTAGCCTAACCCAGTTATTTTGGCCCGTTGGCTAAATATTAATAATATCATTTTATTAACTAAAATATATAAATAATTAATTTGATTTATTTTAAGTGAAATAAATAATTAGGTTAGCCTCTAAACTTACAGGCTTATGTCCTTTTTTTCAAACATGTCATTTTTAACTAAGTCTTATTAAATATACTAAGTCATACATGATCTGCTGTCGGCCCCTAATAAACCACTTGATTCATTTACACTTTTAATTGTCGCTATTGCAAAATGCAATCGGGTTTAATAACAATTTTTCTCCAACAATATTTACTAAATATTTGACAAGAAATTTTACCGTTGGTAAACTACGTTATCCCTTGAAAATTTCTTTATACTATTGGCAAATGGTAACTGGTAGGTTGGTTGACCCTATTTTTATTTAAAAAAGTACACTGATATACTTTATTTTACGTATTACTCTTATATTTTAGTAAATTTTTTATACAAAAATAGCATACTTTTTATATAAGCTCTACACAAATTCTTTTTTTAAATAAGAATATAAAAGGTAATTGAATGGTTGGATGAAACTCAAACTTTATCAGATGTTTCATCACAATTGTTTCTAAATTTTAACAATTCTGACTTTTTATTAGAGCTTCTAGGAGGGTTTTGTGTAACCGAGAATAGAGGACATTGGTGGTATTCATGTTCCCTTGGGATTTTTTATTGGAGTTATCTAGTGGTAATTTTTTTTACAGACAATCCCTTGCATTGTGTTGTTAGTTGTTACCTCTTGCTTCTTTGATACAACTTGTGTTTGAATTGTGTAATTGTTTATTATTGCCATTTGGGACAACTAATATCTCACTTTTTTGTTGACCTTGAAGAATTTGGATCAGCTCTAAAATTGGATCCTTGCTATTAGCAAAAGGATGATAAAGTTCTCTTTACCAAATTTTTAATTTCGGGATCATTTTATCCAGTGTAAGTTACACTCTCAATCTTGTCTGTTGATTTCACTTATATCTGAGGGCTCTAATTTTTTAGTAATGTGAGCCATTGGATACGAGTGAATCAATGGTCAAGATTGAGTATAAGACTTCTAACTCTTACACCAGTGTAAGAATATCCTGTCTCAAATTTTAATACAATTACATATTTAAAACTCAAATACGAGAATTTTTTTTTTTTTTTTTTTGAAATACAAGTAAAGTAAAACAAAAACCCTACTTAGGGATTAATTTGGGGGTAGCAACTCCCCTAAAGTCCCTATCTAAAAGCTCCAAACACCCAATCATCATGGGGGAAAAGACCAATTAATGAGAGTCTCCTTCCTTGAGTTACTGATCAAGCCTGCAGCTCCAAGGGTTTCCGTCGATTGGAAAAAACCATCAGTGAACATGGAAGCTTGTTTCAATAGATGATAAGGAGAGGTGCTACTTCCATTAAATATGATCAAACCCAAACTCTAGAATTCTAATTAAGCAACAACAATATCATAAGGGTTTATCCACATATTTGATAATAGTAGGATTCTAAAATATAGGATTTGTGCACCAATTATATAATTAGATTTGTGCATCAATTAATTGGATGGTTTCAGAGAATATTTATTATTTTGAAGCATTTGATGATGAGTTTTACAAGAGTTATATTATAGGAAAAATGACTGTGTTATGTTATAGAGATTCGTTTTGCGTGCCAGAATTTTTTTTACTGCGGGCCCCACAAAATGTTATGAGTGTAGAAAATTTTTTGTGATCATGTTAAATGATAGATGATAAATTTTTCGATGATATATGATATTCAACGGAGTTGAATTATTATACAGTAAACAATGGCGGGGCCGACGTAGTTTCCTTATAAATTATTTGATTTAAGGGTTTTATAAGAGTTATGTTATAGGAAAAGTGATTGTGTTATGTTATAGAGATTCGTTTTGTGTGCCAGAGTTTTTTTTTTTTTTTGCTACGGGCCCCACAAAATGCTGTGTGTGTAGGAAATTTTTTGTGGTCATGTTAAATAATAGATGATAAACCCTTGATTTAAATAAGTTAATTAACATTTGGCTATAAAAATGTATCATTAATTTATTAATTTGGTTAAATATTGTCCTGTCTCGAATTTGCTTGTACTTTTTTTTTTATAACACTCACAATTAATTGGAATATTAATAGATGGGAAAATTATTTTTTCCGATGACCGGAGATATATTTATCTCTAGTGAGCTCAAAATGACATCATTTTGGATTATAAGATTAAAAAATTATAACGATAAAGACTAATATAACCCTGTAATAAATTAAAATTATAAAAATAACTTGATTTCTGCTTCAAAATGACGTCGTTTTGGATTATCTCCATTGACGGAAGAAATCCTTTATCTAAGAATATTTTAATTACTAAAGAAACTGAGGCATGAATACCAGCACATTAATTTTAAATAGGATTTGCGTTCATCATTTAACGTGACCACAAAAATTTTCTACATACACAACATTTTGTAGGGTGTGCATGTCTTGAAGAAAAAAAAATTACGGCACGTAAAACAAATCTCTATAACATGATAAAATCAATTTTCCTACAATATAACTTTTATAAAACCCTTTTAAATATAGGTGATGTTCAATTAGAATGAAATCTTGTAAGTACAAACTAGTAAATTAATCTTGGGAAAAATATTTATTTTTTTAAATCACACAACTTATATCCTTTCACTCTCACAGAGGAGTGGGACCTACACCTTTATTTATTTTTATCAACTCTCTCTTCTCCTTTATCTATTTCTTTCTCTCTCTTAAAATGACATAACTTTACATCATTTAAAATAATACACACTTTTCCCATTAAACTTTTATATTTTTTGAGATGTTAGTTTCTGAAAATGTCCGTTTAATTTTTTTTTTAAAGGCAAATAATATTTCTCATATAATATTATTTTCTTACGTAGAAAAGAAAATAAACGGCATATGACTTGCATAGAATCACATATAGCTTCCCTTATATATGTATAATTTTTATTATTTATTTTATTACTTTACTTGTTTGAAAATAATTATCACTTGAGATTTTACATAAAAGTTAAGAAAACATTAAATGTTACTAATTTTTTTTAAAAATTATATATTAATAAATTATTTTTTCACTTCATTAATATCTCCTCTCATTCTACTTAGTAAAAATATTAAAAACAAGTATAAAATTAAAAAAAAATGAATCAATACCTTCTTATTTTCCAAAATAACTAACAATTTAAAATTAGTAAAATCCTAAACTTTAAATTCTATCCCGAAAGATGTGACAAAATGCATTCAACACGATGAATCAGCCTGTGAAAATGGGATGGTCAATTGTGTTATCAATTTCAACCCACCAACTTAAATAATCCGTCAATGTGGGGCGGATCAACCCATATATATATATATATATATATATATATATATATATAATTATTTCTTTTAGGGTCATAATGTTTTTATTTTACTGCAAAAGTTATTTTTTATTAACTTCTGATTCTGCGGAAAAAATATTAATAACAAAAAGAAAAGAAACTTAAACTTATTTTTGGATTAAAATACTAGTATCTATACAAATCAAATTAATGCTCATGAAACTCTAGTTATTGATTGCAATGACGGGTGCATTTGCAAAAAAATCACATGTTTTTATATAATAACACTGAAATTATTAATTAATCTTGAGATATGATATGTATAGTCATGTTAAATGAAATTATTTATTTAAATTCTTCTTTTGTTGATAACTTATTGCTTAATGTTTTATAAAACTTGAGAAATATTTAGATGTCAGGGATTAAAAATAAAATATTAAATTAATATATTTAGATAATTTTTAAATCCGAAAATAGAAATAGGTTATTTCATGTGAAAAAGAGTGATATAGTAACGTAGGAAGATCACAACTATACAAAAGTGAATCAACGGTGATAATTTTATAATTATGTAATTATGTAAAGAACCAATGGTGATAATTTATAATTATGTAATGATGTAAAGAACTAATTCAACCCAAAAGCTTAAGCTATTGGGTCAGACTACATTAATGATTTTATACATCTTAACACGTCCCCTCACACGAGAGTCCACTGGGCTAAAAGGTGGACGATTCATAGGTCCATTGGGCTTGAAGGGGCAGTGAGGATCAAACCCGGTACACCGAGACTCTCATACCAGGTAAAGAACCAATTCAACCAAAAAACTTAAACCGTTAAATGAGACTACATTAATAATTTTATATATCTCAACAAAAATATTTTTATCTCTCTTTTTATTATTATAATTCAGTTTTATATGATTATGATTTCATATGTAATCATATCATATTTTTTTTATCACAAAAGGATCTAGATCGGCTGGATCAGAACGGTCATCTCTTCGTCCCACCCAACAAAATCCAAAATCGTAAATACGCTTATCTTGTAAGGGTAATTTCGTAAAACCAAATTACACACTTTAAAAAACAACCAACAACTCTTGTCCGAGGATTTTACAGTGTTAGACAGTGACAGTGTGACTCTGAGTCTGAGCAAAGCTAGAGAGAGAGAGAGATGGCGTCATGGTGTGCTGCAAGGTGCTTCCATATTCCGGCGATGGATGTCGGCGTTCTGCGCCGCCGAGCTTCATGGGCCGCCGGAATAGGCGGAGCCTCGGTGGTTGGCACCGCTTTGTGGCGTTCATCTTTGTCTAAGCGCTCTGTGCCATTCGCTTGCTTGAGCCTCTCCACTAATACCGGTAATTCCCGATCATTTCATAGGCCTTTGTCTTTGTCTTATGTCTCTGCTTTCTGTGGATTTTGTTGCAGAAAAGTTTTAAAAAATATTAATTTTTGCTTACTACATATTCCTATCTTGTCTTGTATTGCAATTTTTTTTTTTGTCAAAATTTAAAGTTGCATATAGTAAACCTTTCACTTTGTGGTAAAATGTGTTCCTTCTGGGGTGGAACCTGCTAATTTTATGGTTATGTCTGAAATTTCATCAATGATTATTGATGTGTCTAAGGATTAGGCTGATTTATATGCTAATTACAAATTAATAGTCATCCAGCAGTATTTTCCATAGTTGTTTTGTGATCAATTCAACATAGGATCATTTAGTATGGTTGCTGCATAACTGCATTGAAGTGTATATACTCACTATTTGATAGGTGTTCATATTCATATCTGGAAAACTAGTATAATCAAAGCTTGTTCGAATTAGTGTATATATATTGTCTCTAGTTGAGATGCCTTTTTGTTTTTTAACGGAGAGATATAAAGGGAGAGGGACTATGTTGTTTGCACAAAATAATTTCTTTACATTGCTATTTTCATTTATGTCAAAATCTTGTGGTATCCATCATTTACTCATTGGTTGTAGGGATCAAGGAAGCTGTTCAGACTGAAAAGGCCCCAGCGGCATTGGGGCCATATTCTCAAGCCATCAAAGCCAACAACCTTTTGTTCGTGTCAGGTGTTCTTGGTCTTGTTCCTGAGGTTTGGTATTGTCTGTCTGAAGTTCACTCATCAATTCAGTCTTCCAATCTTTCAGCATCAGTATACATGTACCATTGTGCATCTGTGCTGGCTGCATGATGAAATGATGCCCTGATAATATAGATTTTTGTTTCTAATGCAGACTGGGAAGTTCATCTCCGATAATATTGAAGATCAGACAGAGCAGGTACAACAAGATCACTCTGAATCTGAACTTGCAGTAATTCATTTTGTAATATAAGGGTCTTCTTAGTATTTGTACTTTTGTCACATTTCTCTTCGCTTTGGGCTCATGAGGTTTGATTGTTCATTTATTAGAATTTGGGCTTGAGATGTGGTTTATGTTAGAAATATTAGATATGATTAGATTTGTATTTATTTAGTCAGTTATTTGTATTTATGTGTTGTATTGGGCCAAGCGCATTAGGTCAAAATTAGGTCAAGAAGTCTCTATAAATAGAGACCCCTTTGTACAGATTCATACACAATTTCAATAATATTTAAATATCCTTTTCAAGTTGGTATCAGAGCTTACGTTCTGGGAAACCTCGCTTCCGCATAAAACCCTTATTTCGCCGTGCATCATACCGGCAACCTTTTTTAGCCTTAACCTTTAATTAGTCACCAAATATTTTAGCCTCAACCTTAAAAAGTCAGAAACCAACCTCCTCAGCCTCCGTTTGCCGTCAGAACCGCCATTTGCTATTGTTCAAGGTCACCGGAGAACTTTTCCGGCGACGATTTCAACCGGAAAAACTTCGATCAGGCTTTCCTTCCTCCGGCGACCAACTCTGTGGAAGGCCCATCACCGACGGCCAACTCACGTGCTCTCACGCGCAGCTGATCTCCTCTGCACGTGGTCCTCACGCGCCGCCTCTCACCGGCGCGTGAGCACTGTTCCTGTGTCTTTTTCCGACCACTCCAGGACAGAACAACTCGCCTTCCTCCTCTCTTCTCAGATCTGGTCTTCGTTCGTTGTGGGTCTCGTCCGTTCAGAAGATATCAGTGATTCTTTGCTCTCCGTTCATTGTTCATAGTGCTGGACTTCTTTTATTTAATTCTGTTGTATTTATTATCTAGTAATCTGTGTTTATCTGGTTATCTGGTCATCTTTGTTTATCTGGTCATCTTTATTTAATTTTTTGATGGAGGGCACATCCAAAAACATTACTGGAGTCATCTCCAGTACTACCCCATCCATTACAACAATGAAACTAACCGGATCTGCTACTTACAAGACCTGGTCTACCTCAGTTAAGATTTGGTTTACTGGTCAGGGGTACGGTTAACATCTCACAACTAAGTCTGCCGATATTTCAAAAGACCAGGCATCTGAATGGGACAAGATTGATGCTCAACTGCTAAGTATCCTTTGGCAGTCCATTGATCGGACGATTATAGACATTTTCATCTCCTTTGAGACTTGCTATGACGTATGGGAGGAAGCTAAAAACCTGTACACCAATGACATTCAGCAGCTTTATTCAATTGTGTCTCAGATAATGGAATTGCGCAAATCTCCAGAGTCTCGAATGGAAACTTATATTGGTAAGATTCGTTCTTTGATGCAAGAATTCTTAGCTATGTTACCTCATGCTGCAGATGCCTCTGCGTACAAGAAGCAGGTGGAGCGCTTCTTTATGGTCGTAACCCTCTCCGGTCTTTCCGAGGAGTTAGAAAGTGTTCGTGAGAATATTCTAACCAGTGCTGAGACTCCTAACCTATCACACTTTTCAGCGCCTTCTGAATCTTAAGGACAAATCAACAGCTCCCACACATATGCCAGCTACCGATTCCACTGTATTCTTTTCTCGCTCCAATGATTCCAATTGGAACAAAGGATGCGGTCGCGGACGTGGCCATGGATAGAGGTCTCGTTGCAATTATTGCCAGAATTTTGGACATTTTGAAGAACGCTGCTACAGGAAGTACCCTCACTTGAAACCACCGACTGCCAACTTTGCTCAGACTGATGTTACACCACCTTCTACGGGATCAGTAACTTTTTCAAGTGCCAAATATGAGGCACTTCTCAAGAAGGTTTCCTCTCAGCATCCTACTCAAGACACTGGTAATCATGTTGCTTGCCTTTCTCAATCATCTCTTGTACCCTGGATAATAGACTCAGGTGCTACTCATCACCTTTGTGGTAATAAGGATCTTTTCACTTCACTTTCTTATTCTAATAACTTACCCTGTGTTACTCTTGCTGATGGCACTAAGGCTCCTGCTCGTGGAATTGGGGAAGCCAACCCAACTCCCTTTTTAGCTTTGAACTCTGTTTATTATATGCCCGGCATTCCTTTTAATTTAATCTCTGTTAGCCAGTTGATTCAGTCTCTTTCATATACTGTTACCTTCTCTGAGCAATCCTTTTCTATATAGGATCCGGGTACAGGGAAGACGATTGGAGCGGGCATTGAGTCACGAGGTCTCTACTATCTAAGTGCACCACCTTTTCCAGTGGCATGTTCTCCACAGAGTCTCCTGAGCTAATTCCCAGTCGTCTGGGTCATCCAAGCTTCAGCATATGGTTCCTTTTTTATCTATTAAGTCTTTCAATTGTCAGTCTTGTCAGCAAGGAAAGCATACTCGCTTCTCTTTTGCTAATAGAGTCAATAAAAGAGCTGATGCTCCCTTTTCTATTGTTCATTCTGACATTTGGGGTCCGAGTCGAACAATGTATGTTTTGGGTTTTTAGTATTTTGTCACATTTATTGATGATTTCTCTCGTTGTACTTGGGTTTATTTAATGAAAAATCGTTCTGAATTATTTTCAATTTATCAAAAATTTTGTGTTGAAATAAACTCAATTTGGTGCTTCTATTCAAATCTTGCGCAGTGATAATGCAAAAGAATGTGTCTCTTGAATTTTCTAATTTTTTGGAGAAACGTGGGACGTTAGACCAAACCACTTGCCCACACACTCCACAACAAAATGGAGTGGCCGAACGTAAAAGTAGACATCTGGTTGAAACTGCACGTACCTACTAATTCACATGAATGTTCCACTTCGTTTTTGGGCAGATGCTATAATCACCTCTTGCTTTCTCATCAATCGCATGCCCTCTTCCGTACTTAATAATGAAGTTCCACATAGTGTTTTATTTCGAGGAGCATCTTCCTATCCTCTACCTCCACATATATTTGGATGTACGTGCTTTGTTCATAATCTTACTCCAGGTAAAGATAAGTTAACATCCAAAGCTTCCAAGTGTGTTTTCGTTGGATACACTCGTTTTCAAAAAGGGTATCGTTGCTACTCTTCTGATCTCAAACGTTATATTGTTTCGGCTGATGTCACTTTCCTTGATCAATAACCTTTTCATTCTATCCCGTCTTAGATAACACAAGTTGATCATGTTCTTCCTGTTCCTTGTCTTGATTTGTCTTTACCAGTTGCAGGTGACTATATCCCGGAGGAGCTACCCCTTGCCTCCATCCCTGAGGACTGTCCTTTTCTCACCTATCAGCGTCGTCAGCCTGCGCCTCCAGCAGATTTGACTCTTACTGACTCACCGCCTGCTCCGGTCGACTCTTCCCCTCCGGATCCTCCATCAGAGATTACTCCCATTGCCCTTCGCAAAGGTATTCGATCCACTCGCAACCCTCATCCACTTTATAATTTCTTGAGTTATAATAGACTTTCTTCACCACATTTTACCTTTGTTTCTAGTATTTCGTCTGTTTCTATTCCTAAAACCACAGGTGAAGCACTATCTCATCCAGGTTGGCGTCAGGCGATGATTGATGAAATGCAAGCACTTCACTCCAATGGCACCTGGGATCTTGTTCATGCTCTTCCCAGAAAGTCAGTAGTAGGATATCGATGGGTATTCACTGTCAAAGTTGGTCCTGATGGCACTATTGATCGCCTCAAAGCTCGTTTGGTGGCCAAAGGATACACTCAGATATTTGGTCTTGACTATGGAGACACTTTTTCTCTTGTTGCCAAGATGGAATTTGTTCGCCTATTTCTTGCACTTGCTTCCATTCATCAATGGCCCCTTCTACAGCTTGATATAAAAAATGCTTTCTTACATGGTGACTTGCAAGAGGAAGTATATATGGAGCAACCATCGGGTTTTGTTGCTCAGGGGGAGAATTCTGGAATGGTATGTAAGCTTCGTAAATCTTTATATGGCCTGAAGCAGTCCCCTCGGGCTTGGTTTAGATGCTTTAGTTCTGCTGTTCAATCCTTTGGCTTAACCAAAAGTAAAGCCGATCATTCTGTCTTCTATAGGCATAGCTCTTCTGGTCAATGTATCTATCTTCTAGTCTATGTTGATGACATCATTATTACTGGCAGCGATCAAGTTGGGATTGATCAGTTAAAGAAATACTTATTCAATCAGTTTCAGACCAAAGATCTTGGCAGACTTCGATATTTCTTAGGGATCGAAGTGGCACACTCTAGGCAGGGCATTTCCATTTGTTGGGAAGTATGCATCGGATATCCTAGATGAGACTGGTATGTTGGGATGTAAACCTATTGATACACCTATGGATCCTAATGTTAAGCCGTTACCCGGACAGGGGGGAGCCATTGGCAGACCCGGGTCGTTATCGCCAGTTAGTTGGAAAGTCGAACTATCTTACTGTGACAAGACCAGACATCTCTTTTGCAGTTAGTGTGGCAAGTCAATTCCTTGACTCTCCTTGTGACTCCCATTGGGATGCAGTTATTAGGATTCTTCGATATATCAAAAGAGCACCAGGAAGAGGTTTACTATACACAAATAAAGGGAATGCTAAGGTATGTAGCTATTCAGATGCTGACTGGGCAGGTTCTCCTTCAGACGGACGATCCACCTCGAGTTATTGTGTTCTCCTTGGAGGAAACTTGATCTCTTGGAAGAGTAAGAAACAAACTGTTGTCGCAAGGTCAAGTGCAGAGGCAGAATATCGGGTAATGGGAAATGCAACCTATGAGCTCATCTGGCTAAAACAATTGCTTAAGGAACTACATCTCTGTGAACAGCAGCCCATGAAGCTCATCTGTGGCTAACCCAGTCTTTCATGAGAGGACCAAACATATAGAAATTGATTGTCACTTTGTTAGAGAGAAGATGCAGTCAGGAGAGATCAAGACAACATTTGTTAATTCTAGTGATCAACTTGCAGATGTTTTCACCAAGGCTCTTAGAGGTCCCCGAATAGATCATATATGTAACAAGCTGGGAGCTTATGATATATACGCACCAGCTTGAGGGGGAGTGTTAGAAATATTAGAATAGGAAATATTAGATATGATTAGATTTGTATTTATTTAGTCAGTTATTTGTATTTATGTGTTGTATTGGGCCAAGCCCATTAGGTCAAAATTAGGTCAAGAAGTCTCTATAAATAGAGACCCCTTTGTACTGATTCATACACAATTTCAATAATATTTGAATATCCTTTTCAAGTGTTTAATTGGATGATTTTACTCCTAACTAATGAGAGTAATTTTTATGGTATTAAGTGTTGGCAATCTTCAAGTGAGAAATCCTCCCTGTACACTTATGTGGAAGTAGTTAATGTTTTAGAATGACCACTAAGAAGGATAAAGCCTGAATGCGCATGAAGTAGTTAACACTTTCTCGTGCTAGTGAAACTAACACGAGACCTTGATCATTCCAGGAAAATGGATTTTTTTGGGGAGAAACTTAGTTGTTGTAGGAGCTAACATTGGAAAATTTGAAGAAAATGATTATTGGAATCCTAGGTTGTCAGTAACGGCCCGTAGCGCCGTTAAACCGCTACCGTAGCGGGTAGCGGCGGTTGGCCGCTACAAACCACGACGCTACGCGACATTGGCCAAGCGGAAGGTAGCGGCGTAGCATAGCAGTCTATGTAGCACCGATACCGACACGGGACACGTGACACGATACGACACGACACTCCGACACGTTAATTCTAAAAAATGTTAGATTTCGACACGCTAGGACACGTTTTGATATTAAATAATTTTTTTTAATTTATGTAGTGTATATTATATTTAATATTCAATAATTTAAAAAAGATATGAATCTAAAGTTATAATATTCATAAATTTTACAAAAAAAACATATGATATCAGATATATTTATATTAAACTCAATAAAATAGTAATCGTAATCCAACCAATCTAATATTTATAACTAAAAATTCAACACAACACAACTTTTAAACTTTTGTTTGAATTTCTATAATGCGTGTTGGAGTGTTGGGGAGTGTCGGAGTGTCGGGAAGTGTCGGACACGACACGTCAGGGGTTTTGAAGTGTCGGTGCTTCATAGATAGCAGTAATACCTCTACCCGCTACACCTGCTACCCCGCTACACCACTCCCATGTTGGAATTTGATGGAGAATCCGAAGATGATGATGATTTTCTTTATTAGTTCACTTCTTGTACTTGGCTATTTGACAATTTTATTGTTCAGTTGTGTTTAATTTTGGATCCTTCCTTTGTGTTCCTTATATTTGACATTGATTGTGGAATTATGTGTTTGATTTGTGTGACTTCTTATGTTTGAGCATTAATACTAAAAGCGGTATTGCCTTGTTTCTTGACTGTTAGTATAATATATGTGGAATTAATACTTCACCGTAGCGGTAATACCGCTACCCGCTACACCACTATACCATTTTCGGCGTCGGCCGCTACTGGCCGCTAACTGCTATTGACAACTATGTTGGAATCATCATTATTAATTTATTAGTATATTTCGCAGTTAATGAGATGGTATACAAAACACTATTACTCCTCTTTTTTATCTGATTATAGAAGGATTTCATTAAGATAACAAGAAGGAAAGTATAGAGGGAAAGGAGGATAAGAAATCCTTCTTAAAATTAAAAGAACAGAAAAGGAAAACAACACCAACATTCCTTTTTACACTAATAATCTAGGTCAAGTATTAGTTTAGGACAACTAGTAGAACCCCAACCCATTTAAACCCCAAACATCATAAGACTCCTGAAAGGCTAAAATAATAAGAGTCATGAGAATCCTAATACTTTAACAATGTGTTAGCACCCATTTACAAGGTATAGGACTTGGAGTCCCACATTGGTTGTATGGGCAACTAATGTGAGCTTTATAGGACCTTGGGCACTCCCACCCTTAGAGCTAGTTTTTGAGGAGGTGCATCCCAAGGTTCTTATCATATGGTATTAGAGCACCCACTATGTTTCACAGATTGGAACTTGGAAATGGAACCCGGGGTTTCGACCTTGTAGTCATTGAAGTTCTGATACCATGTAAAGAATCAATTAAACCCAAAAGCTAAAGTTGTTGATTGATGGCACCCCCCCTACATAAGAGCTCTTTGGGCTTGAAGCATAAATATTACATACCGCCCAATTTTTGGTTTGCCTTATGCTTTTATTTAATTCCGCTAGAAAGTGGGGGTGATGAGGATTGAACTTGTAACCTGATGATGTGTCACTGAAGCTCTGATACCATGTAAAGAACCAATTCAACCCAAAAGTTTAAGTTGTTGAGTGATGGTTTTTTTAATGGTTTATATTATTCTCTAATAGACTTGGAACCCCGGGCTTGGGCTGCGAAACGTGGTAGAATGTTAGAAACCATTTGCAAGGTACGGGAATTGGAGTCCCACATTGGTTATATGGGCAACTAATGTGGGCTTTATAAGGCCTTGGGTACTCTCACCTTTGGAGCTAACTTTTGGGGTGGTACATCCCAAGATTCTTATCACAATGTTGATGCTTATCATATCAACTATTCTTAATGCATGTCTTTATGTATTAGTGGAAAACAGATATATCAGCAATTTTTGCGACATTTCTTTGAATGTCATTAATCATAGTCTGGTAGGTGCATGTAAATTCCTGTCTTACTTCCCAGTAACATCCAATTATTGTTTTCTTGATGTTCCATTTTTATGAGTGTACTTATGGATTTTGTGGCTGACATTTCAAATAATTACACATTGCAGCTTCTCAAAAACATGGGGGAGATCCTAAAAGCTGGGGGTTCCAGCTACTCGTCAGTTGTTAAGACCACAATTTTGTATGAATTCTTAGCTTTTCTTTAGTTTAGATTGTGTTGAGTGCTGGCAAGATAACTGGGTTTATACCATTTATTTTCTCCAGGTTGGCTGACTTGAAGGACTTCAAGAAAGTTAATGAGATCTATGCTAAATGTGAGTTTTGTGTTACTGATTTTGATGTTTCCTTGATATAGTTTGCATTCTTGCTTAAAGCGTGCAATAGATTGCTTAGGTGTAATGATAAATACCACTGTTCTAAACTTTTGCACTTTATTTGTTAATTCTTTTGATAACAATAATTAGCCATCCATTTAATATTGCAGACTATGAAATCCTCATGCAGACAAACTGCTAAATGCTACTTACCTATGAATTTCACTTCTGATAATAAATTATATAGTGATGCAATCGAAATCTTTTTTTTTTTTTTATGTAATTGAAGATTCATCTGTTAGCTTGTTGTAAAGTTATGCTTTCATATTTTACTATATATATTAAGGGTAAAGTGTGTGTCATTTTAAATGATGTAAAGTTGTGTCATTTTAAGAGAGAGAAAGAGATAGATAAAGGAGGAGAGAGAGTTGACAAAAAAAACCTTTTGTGAGAGTGAAAGGATATAAGTTGTCATTTAAAAATATAAACACTTTTCCCATATATTAAGGGTGAAAACTTGATTGATGCTAGTTTTTCAAGAAAAAAAAACATTATTGATGCAAGAGAATCCAGTCTTTTGTCTTACTGACAAGGTCGTTGAATATGTTTAGTAATATTGCTGAAATGATGAGATTTCCCTCGTTGTTAGTAATTTTTATTTTTCACTTATACCAATAGTGGTTTCTTTCATCATTTACCTTTGGTTCAAATGGTTTCAGACTTTCCTTCACCTGCCCCAGCTCGTTCAACATATCAAGTAGCTGCCTTGCCATTGGATGCCAAGATTGAAATTGAGTGCATAGCAGCACTATGAGTATGACCACCACTTTTAATAGTATAATAAGTGGTTCTTCAGCAAGCTCGGGTTAATAATGCAGGAGTGACATATCCAAGCATTGGAGTTTAACTTTGGTTTGTTTCCCGTTGGATGATGATGCTCTTGTCATTACAATCAGTCTAGCAAATCCATTATGAAGGACTCTAAATCTCAGGTTCTCTCTTAAGATTATGTGCTCATTAAAACTGAAAGAAATAAAGTAAGAGAAAGCATTCTAGTTTGCCATTTTTTGTACTGCTGTTTCTCTTAACATGAACCATGGTTGTATGTCAACTCTTATTATTCCAAATAAAACCATTTGTACCATAATTCCATTGTAAATTCTTTTCTTTTTTAGATTGAGTTTGTTTCTAATTATAAAAAGAATGAGTTTGTTTCTATATGCGACAAGTAAGGTTGCATTAACTTTGGGGCTATACATCTCTTATTTTACATTATTAGAACAGTAATACATTATGCATGTGACACTAGTACTGTAAGAATTGGCTTAGTTGACAATAGTAAATTGGCCACTGAATCCCTATATAATTTTGTCCTCCTCAGCTGGATTGTAGTAACTACTTTCTTCTCCTTGAGAAGCTGCTTTTTTTTTTTTTTTAAATAAAGTGCTTTCAGAAATTTTTGTATGTTTGGATGTGAGCTTTTACTAAAAGCAGAAGCCATTGAGGAAGCCAAAATATGGCTTTTTTGAAAAGCTAGAAATTTTAGCTTTTCAGAGAAGGAGAAGCTGAATGCACATCAAAAATATCCTGACCAATTTCACCCATCGCTGAAGGATCCCTTTCATCATTCTTGTTCTTCCCGTCGGATTGAGATCTCTTGGAGACGGGAACCTCTGAGGTTGAGGCAGATTGTTACTGAGTTTGTTGCTTTTACCACTCTTCATCTTTCCCTTACCATCCTTATTCATCCTTGGTTTTTTTCTCTTCTCCCAGCTTTCCATTCCTTCACCGCAGCTCTTACTTCCATTCTTTTCTCGGTGTTCTCTCTCTTCATTGTTATCTTAATCTATGTTTTTTCACTTCCTACATCTTAGTTAGGGATTCTCACTGTAGTGATGAGATTCATATGTGGTGCATCAGAATTGAATCTTGCTGCTATTTTTTTCTTTCTTTCTTTTATATGTAAAATTTGTGTGAATCATTCTTGGTGCTTCGATGCAAGGTTCCTGTTGATTTTTGCATTTTTGTGATTTGAAGGGGGTTCTTTGTTTGTACGAACTGATTTTAATTATTGGAAGATGGAACCGTAATTTGATGATAATAATGCTAAAGAAGCACAAAATGATGATAATGTTGATGATTATGTGCCTGAACTTGTGTTCAGGTCCCTTCTTCGTGGGATTACTCGACTGTGTCAAAGAGGAAATGACATAACAGTAATTGCATAATTAAAAAGTGCTTTTTATTTTAACATTCAAATGACATATTTAAAAGTACTTTTCAAATATGACATCCAAATACAAATTAACTTTGGCTTTTAAAAAAAGTTATTTTAAAAAGGCAACTCATAAAAAAGTCCTTTTTTTAAAAGCCTATCCAAACGAACATGTTTGTTTGGGCTTCTAAAAAAAGTAGCTTTCATCTCTTCTTTATTTTAGAAGTATTTTTTTACAAAAGTTAAAGTTATTTATATTTTTATAAAAATATTAATTTTTGAAAAAAAAATATTTGATTTTTGACTTATGTTTTTTTAGAAGTTAAAATTTTTAATTTCTAAAAAAAAAAGAAGTAGGTTTTTAGCTTTTTTTGTGACTTCTATTTTTTTTTTTTAAGCAGACATCCAAACAAATTTATGGGTGACAATGTTAATTGTCCTTAATTATGATGTTTAGTCATGAGTTTATATCATGCTTATGATCAACCGAGACATATTCCTTCTCCAGAATACTTCCGATATAAAATGTTGTCCAAAATTCTGACCAGTGTTTCTACATTTTTTATAAGTAATCGGTCTTTTTCAATGACTCCAAATGTAGAGGAACTAAATCCTCTTTTGGTGTCATTTTACAAACACTTGAAAGTCTTTTGAGATGAAAACTAAATTATTATAATTAATTGTTAAAAGACTTGGCTTGATCCTTTTGCGTGATTGTACGGTATGTCTCCATGAAATTTGTTTATAAGGTCTTTTTATTTACAAAACAGAGGATGTCTCAACCGGGCATTTTCACCATTTTGCTCCTCATTAATTATTTAATAATCATTTTGCCTCTCACTCAGAATTATCTACCAATCTGCCCCTCTTTAGTCGATTAAGCCAAAAATTTAATCGATTAAATGGTCAAAATAGATAAAAATCGTTGACTTGAAGATTTAGTCGACTAAATTTTCCTATTTAATCGATTAAATTTCCCATACATAAGGTTGTTCTTCTGATAAAGAGGAAGATTTAATCGATTAAGTTGAAGTTTTAATCGATTAAATATTCAATTTAATCGATTAAAGAGGGGCAGATTGGTAGATAGTTTGCAATCAGGGGCAAAATTTTCTATCTCAGTGGAAGAAATACGAAATTCCATATATTTTTTCTCTCTCTTTCATCATTTCACTTTCTCTCTCCCTTTTATTGTGTGTAGGTAAATAAAGTGATATTATGTAACATAGCAAACATAAAACTCTATAACTTTTCCCTAATTATATAAAGGGATTTGATTTTCTATGTTGCATGAGAATTCAATTCTCATTTTGTGACTCAACTAATGGTGGATCCCACATTTATTAAAAAAAAAAACTTTGTACGTAAGTCAAAGAATCACAACATGAGAATTAAATTCTCATGCAATATGAGAAATTGTTGTATAAAATATAATCGAAGAGATAGAAAGAAGAGAGTTTGGTGGAGTTTTACCTCACTGCACCGTCTTCCAGACTCCAAGACCACAAGAGCATTTAATGCGCACCGGGACCATCTTTTTTAGGTGGTCCTTTAGTGCAAATAGGAGGATAAAATTGAAAAATAAGGAAAATAGCAGAGATAAAAAAGAAAAGAAAAAATTAGTATTATAAGAGAGAGTACCAAAAGATTCAATGGTCCTGGGCCATATAAAATATTTCGCAAGACCACAATCCTTCACATTCTGAAGGTGAGCACCTCCCAAAAAAAGTAATACTTTACAGTAAAAAATATGATAAAATATACATGGTTAAAGATGACTAATGTTAAATAGTAAATAGTTCAAAAAAAAAAAAAATAGCTTAACTTTCTCTTAATTATGTGTAGGACCCACGTTGGCATGAAAATCGAAGGGTGTGTAAGAAAATTCAAATTCTCATATTGAATGAGAATTATAAAACCTGCAAAAGAATTAGCTCGGAGTTTTTTTATTAGTGAAATCAATTTGAAAGAAAGATAATCTTTGTTTGAAGGAAAATTGCTGGATGTAACTCAAATTTTAGTTCCACACTCAAAAGCATAATATTACATAAGAATAAATTTATATTGGGAAAGTAAAAGAAGCTAAAACTGCCAAATTTGTGTTTAATATATCAATTTTAAAGAGCAGGTACAAGTCTAATTTGGACTGCAACAAATTAATTTCATAGATATATTGTACATGCATATTCAGAGGGGGAAAACTTCATACCTTATATCTCTTGAACTTAGATGCAATAAGAGCTTAGCTTAGTTGGGAATAAGTGAAGCATAGATGGATGGATACTTGTGCTTATACGCTATGAGTTATACTTCAGCTTCTGATCCAATCCAACACAACACGGTTCTCTCTATTTCTTTTCCCCACCCACCCCTTTTCAATTTCTTAACATGTGCGTGCCGGCCCCACACTGAAAATAATTATGTTTAAACTTGTATAAAATTTTAGAAATTTATTAAATATCCTCAAGTTAAAAACAAATATGATTGTATTTTTTTAAATTATTCTTTCACTTTATTAATATTTTTCTTATTTTATTTCATTAAAATTTAAGAGATAATGATAAAATTAAAAAATAACTAATATCTATTTAATTGTTTAAAATAGTAATTAATATTTTTCTTATTTTATTTAATTTAGATTTAAGAAATAATGATAAAATTAAAAATAACTAATATCTATTTAATTGTTTAAAATAGTAACTAATTTTAAGAAATTAACCTTTTAAAGCTAAAATTAAATTGAAGTAAAAGGAAAAATAGTGTTTACCAACAAAAAAAAAAGGAAAAATAGTTGATGAATAATCAAATATTATCACAATAATTTTAAAACTGCCTATTCACAACAATGTTTTTGATTTATTTCATATTTGTTGCACTGTACGTTCCATATGATTATATGCGACAATGCTTTAACATTGGTTTTAAAAGTCATGACGAGTCCTTGAATAAAATAAAAGTAAAGAAAATGATAAAGTAGTGTGTCTGCCCGTGAATCACACAATTATTAATCTATTTTTAATTTTTTTTAATTACGAGAGGCAAACAAGTATTAGTCTATATTCACCAAAAAAAAAAAAAAACCCTTCTATTTCATAGTAATGAAATCAATGAAATGGAATAGATAAAAAAGATGCATTTAACAATGTTACTTTAGTTTGTTTTTTCATTTAACAACTTAAAAGCTTATTTGACTTTTCAATCTTAGTATAAAAATTAATGAAGGAAAAAAAGATGGACAAATCATTGAAGTACAGCAAAATATTATGATGTAAATCTAAAGTTTCTTATTACTACTGCATTATCATAAAAGTATTTTCCAATCACATGCATTTTCCCTTCCAAAACTGAACAATAGTTTTGTTGAAAATAGATTAGTTGGGGAATTTTGAAACTCAGTATTGGGTATGACTCATACTTCGCATGCTAATGAGGGCCCTAGTTGTCAGGATCAGCATAAAGGCAACTAGGGGAGCGGGTGGGGGAGCAGCGCCCTCAGGCCTGTAGAGGCTAGGTACTGTGTGGGCCTCTATTTTATTGTAATTTTCTTAGTAGTTTGGGCTTAGGTCCATGAATAGCTACTGTTAGGGTTTTCTAATCCTATTTATATTTTACTTGTAAACCGAGTGACTTGTAACGAATGGCAAATTGTGTGAATCTTCATTAGAAATTGTGTGCTGCATTTAAGTAATAGATAAGCTGCCGATTTTAAGTATTACATAATTTAAAGTGGCAAATTGGGGCATGAAGATGGTAAGCTTCTAATGTTAGAGTAAAATAAATGCTCATATTGACTATCAATTTCTAGCAGGATGCATCTATATTATCTTAGATTGGCATGCATGTAGAGCTCCTATGTGGTTGTTCTTTTTAATATGCAAAGCACAATGGCCAAGTGGGGCTTTCTATGGAAACCTTGCAAAGGCAATATGTGGAAACAACAGCCAAAGCAGAATTTCATATGCAAACTGACCACTCAATCCCTATATAATATTGTCATCACCAGTGTTATTATAGTAACTAATTTATCAGCTACAATATTACATGTCCTTGATTATTATATCTTGATCATGAGTATATATACTGATTACTGAGATAATCTTCATGCTTATTATCAACCCAAAGCATATAAACTAAAATAGTTCAAAAGTTATCATAATGTAAACAACTGTGTAACAGAACTGGCTTATAATGGAAACAAACTAATCTTGTTCTCTTTCACCAGAAGTATAAAAAAATAAAATAAAATAAAATAATGTCCTCTGCACTGGAAAATTAAGAATGAAATCTTTAATGTCATCATTTGCCCTATCCAGTGTTGTCCGTCCATCTGCATCTTTTGCATCATATTCTGCTCCAACTCTAAAGAGTTCCTCAACTTTTAGCTTGTCACCTTCTGATGCAGCTAACCACAGTAGGATGTCCACGTGGCGAATGTTTTGCCTTAGAAGAGCTTCCATTTTATCATATGATCCACAGTTGAAGTACTGCAAAAGATTATGATGTAAATATGATGTTTCTTACTACTGTTGTAACATAAAAGCATTTTCCCTTTAAAAACTAAATTTCCAATTTACAATGCCTAAGAACAGTCAATAAAACAAAGGGGAAAGACATAATATTAGCACTTAGTAGAGTTGCTGAAAGTAAAAGTAGATTAGTTGGGGAAATTTGAAACTCAGAATGTCTGAAGTAAAATTATTTGAAATAGTAGAAAAAGGGGAATCCTTGTACGGAGCCTTACCCTTGCATAATTGCAAAGAGGCTGCGTACAAGGATTTCCTCCACCCCACACTCGCTAGTCGGGTTTAACGGGGAGTGGTTTTTTAATAGAAAAAGGGGAATGTCAAATAAATTCTATATAGAGTCAAACCCAAGGTAGAACAAGTATCAAGATGGCAATGGCTATGCAGACCCTGCCAAACATATCTGTCCTCTAATGTAGCAATGAATAGAGAAGATACTTAACAAAGTTATATTATTTTTTTTGGTAAGCAACTCTTATACCATGTTATTACAGATACGTGAGAGTCATAGATTTCTTTTTTGTATATTACTGTATATGTCAAATTGTGTGATTCCTCCATCCAAACAACTTTATGAAAAAGTGGAGATATTCTAATACAGAGAAAATTCAGGCGATGTGTACTTATTCAGTAATTGTTAACCAAGTTACTAATTTTCTATTTAAATTACTTATTACATTGTCTTGTCCTTGCTTCAAAGTAAATTTAGACCCTCATAACAGGTATTATCTAACATTGTTTACCTAGACATCTTCTTTCTCCTGAAAATATCTCATAAAAAAGTGTTATCTAAAATTCTCACCACAGTGTTTCTACAGATTAAGTATCCAGCCTTTTTCTGTGACAAATGTAGATGAATTAATCTACATTTGGTGTCATTTACTAACACTTAAAAGTTTTGAGATGCAAACTAAATCATTTTGATAAAGTGTTACTACTTATGATACTTTTATGTGATTCCACAATATCTGTCTCAAGGAGATTTGTTTATAAGGTCTCTTTCCATTTGCAAAATGGAAGATGACTCAATTGTAATTTAAAGTAGGACAAAAAGCAGACACAATTGAGCAAATATAATCAGAGTAATCCCAACCAAATCAATTTCCATATTTACGGAAGAAATACGAAATTACTGATATATATTATTTTATCTTTCCCTCTTCAATTATATTTTGGCTTCTTTTCTACCCGTCCCTTTCCCAGATTTTCTCTTTTTATATACAGAAAATTACATTTATAAAATTCTCATGCAAACCTAATATAAATATTTTTTCAATTTTCTCTTCAGAAAGTTATAAGAAATTGAATAACATAGTGATCGTTATCATATCTTAGAACACATGCTTGTAATGTATAATACTATGCTATCTCTTACAATTGAGAGTATAGGGATGCAATCTTCAATCAGAAGAGGAATCTTCATCATCTTTCTTCTTCTTCTACTTCATCTTCATCTCCTTCTTCTAGTTCGTCATCATCTTCTTCTAGTTCGTCATCATCTTCTTCTTCTTCTTCTACTTCTTCATCATAATCTTCTTCTTCTTCTACTTCTTCATCATAATCTTCTTCTTCTTCTAGTTCATCATCATCATCTTCTTCTTCTTCTTCTTCATCATCATCATCTTCTTCTTCTAGTTCATCTTCATCTTCTTCTTCTAGTTGTACCTTTATCACCAACAAATTAAAAAATTCTAGTTAGGAAGGACTAATTTCTCACTTTACACACTCAAATAATCATTTTGAATGCTATATTGGAATGTACAAATAAAAACTAATGTATGTTGACTGTTTGAATCCCATACACAAATATGAGTGCGACACTGTGTCCAAAGAAAAATTCTTTGGAAGAGGAATCTATCTTCAATATTGAACACTATCACTCCAAACATGAGCACATTCAACAGTCTTCAAATAAAAATTACTCCAAGAGTCTTCACATTTAGGGCATATACTTGACCACTCTCGGCTTCATAGTTCATGCTTCTCATTGACAATATTGGTAGCTCATGCAATTTGTGGCCTTTCTAGAATTATAACAGTAATATTCATCTTTTGTGGTTTCATTCAATGACCAAGAAAAATCAAGTGCAAATCGAGTCATAGAGAAGATATAAGACATTCAAAATAAGTTTTAGTTGGTCGGTTTGTCTATCTCATTATCCAAACATTTTTTCAAGAAATTAGGAAAAAGCCAAAACAATCATGACATTTTATGTCAGTAGTTCTGGTTTGCAGGCAAGAGGAGTCACCTGAATTGCTCTCAAACTCAGAGCAGTATTGGGGCATTCATCTATGTCGAGTCTTTGAAGTTCCACAGCTTGTAACTTAAAACCCTGGCGAATATCAACAAAACTTGGCAGCTCTCTCAGTGTTAACTCTGTTAAGTTTGGAAGCACAACTTCCATTTCATTGATAGTGCTATCTACAATACTATGTCTAAAAACCTCTTCTAGTTGTGTAGCATATGATATATAAAGACTGCTTAATTGTGGAAGCATTCTAACAAAAGCAGCGAGGAAAAGACTTTTCAACTTGTGGCAGCATAAAGGGCCGACCCAGTTCAAATACCCACTTTGCAAGATAGTTTTCGGGACATATCCCAACGAGATTTTCAAGAGCACAGAGTATGAGAACATCCAAATGAGGAAGCATGTTATGATTATGGTATTGGTGAGATGAATGATCTTCGTGACCACATTCACCAAATACATATTTCAACTCAACACACAAAGTAATATCTATCTTTTCCAGTCGTGCAAGTCCTTCAACACAGCAGATTGGGAATATAGACTCTTAAGTTATTACAAAAAGTTATGTGAACTTTCTTCAAAGCGGGCATCATCACAAAATGAGAATTCGTTGGAGATGAAACTACTTCCTTGCTTGGATTAGAGCCATCCTTTCTTTCCCTTGCAATTATATGCTTCAACTCTTCGCACTTTCTTATAGATAGCTCTTCTAGCTGCTGGAGACTTTGGGCAACAGACATTGAGAAGAGTACTTCAACTGAGTTGCACTTTTTTATTGTGAGGATCTTAAGATTTCCTAAGTTACACTGCCATGGAAATATTCTTTGCAACAATGGGCACCGCTGTATAAGGAGTTTCTCTAATTTCTGAAAGAAGCGTAGCACATGCAGAGGTGGACCTCGACACAATTCTTTCAAGTTATCCAATCTCTTCAGCTGTAACTCGATCAACTTGGGAATCAACACATCATCAGAATCAGACGTCGTATCAATGATGCATTCTACCTCTTTACAATAAAAAAGACAGAGACTATTCAAGACATTCATGCCTCTGATAATGTATGGGATAATATTTGTACATCCTCCATTAAGGTTAGTAAAAACAACAGTCTCAGCTATTTGAAGAAGTTTTCTTTTAGATGCCTTCAAGTTCGAGACATTCAAATCCGCTAGTTCTAGAAATGTCGTCTTTCCCTCACAGATAGAACTATTGAGACTGCTTTTGAACGAAAGATTATATATTACAAACCTCTGCAGATTTGGGAGAGTAAGAAAATCCACAGCACTTTGGCAAATGTACCAATCACTGCATGCAGCAAGATATAACTCTTCAAGTTGTGAACATTTCCCTATTGCTCCATTATATGCTTTAATAGAACATGATGACAAATCTAACAGCTTCAATCTTTTTAGTTTTCCTATCTCGCTAGGAAGTTCATTTAAGAAACAATTTTGCAAATCAAGAACCTTAAGACTTTTTAAGTTTGCTGTTGCGATCTCGGCAAGTATACCGATCGTTTCAAGTAATAAAGTGATAAGAAAGTATCGTCTCCACAGGGGTTGATGAACAAGTACTACTATAACCAGTCCTCTTAATTTAGACAGATCGATTAATTGTTGACAAAGAATTGTAACCTAAATTAAATGACAATAAAAGTAAAAGAATTGTTTTTGTATTTTTCTGGAAAAGACTTAAAATAGATGAAGAAATATTTTTGTAGAAAAAGTGATGAAAAAGACTGTAGCCAGGGTACATTCACCGATTGTTCCCAATTTAACTTTGGATTGATTCATAAAACCTATTGACATTAACAACTCAGACAAATTATCATCTTTTAGAATAATTAGTTAGATCCCAATCCCTTGGCGATCTAACCCTTTACTTCAATTGGAACCCTAATCCTTTAGTAGTTCCGCCTGAAAATAAGCATTACGTAGATAAATCCCACGACTGCAATCCATACAAGTCTATCCCTAGAACATGCATGGAGAGTCATCTTTATCTCCTTTCAGGATCAAGGATTCCAACATCCCTATTGTGAATCCTGATCCCCAGAATATCATTTCCTATTAGGTTGATCAGATCTAACAGAAACAATATCAATACGCTCAAGATAAAAGATGAAATATATTAATTCAATACATAAAATGGATCAATCCTTGTAGCAATTGTTTACAAAAGGATCATGCCCCTGACTACAGAAATAGATCTAGCCAATCAACAACATGATCGCTGATCTGATTTCAACATAAACTAAAGAAAGAAAATAAAGAAGAATACAAGAACAGAGTGATGAACACGAAGAACGCCTCCTCTAGGTCTTGTGATGTGTGTTCTGAGATCCCTCCCTTCAAAGGTTGAGCCTCCTTTTATAAGAGGGATTCTGACCTAATTTGCAAATTTGAATCTTCACACTTTCGCGCCTCCCACGCTCAGAGCGCCACTCCCGCGCTCAGGGCGTGGGAGTTTCTGCCAATTTTTCACCTCCCGCGCTGATGGCGCGGATCTCGCGCTCTCAGCGCGGGAGCTTCTGCCAAATTTTGCTTTCCCGCGCTCGCAGCGCCAATCCCGCGCTGAGAGCGTGGGAACCTCGGTCTTTTTGACATGTTTTTGCCTCCTTTTGTTCATCTTCTTTGATATTCAGACTTTGGATATTTTTACTCTTTTTCCCTGCTTTTCTTGCACTGATCGAGTCATTTTCTTCCTCTTTTGCCTTGTAATTTCCTATATGCTGACCGCATATCAAATAATTCCCAGATTTGAACTTTGCTGTCCCTAGCAATGTATAAGACTAAATCCAGGAAACAGATTAATCCAACATAACACTGTACAGCCAACAGATCATCTTACTAAGTATGCTTGAATCCATGTGAAGAATTAATAATGCCTTTCATGAAAAGATTAGAATCTAATTTGCACATCCCTCACCCAGATAATCAAATAACACTCAATACTCAAGTGTTTGGGGGAATGACAATCACTCCAGCTATCACTGTAACAACATTATCATAAAAATTGCTCATATTCTCAAGTACCTAAAGATGAGGAACATTAATACATTCAAAATTGATCAAAAGGACATCACAGGTTATAACTTGGCCAGGCTAAAGGGTGGAATTTTTCTGGATAGTAGCTCAAGTAACAATGAGATTGAAAATTTGATATTTTCATTTAACACATTCAACTCATTTGTTTTGCTCCACTAATGTTCCCACAGAATTTCGGGAATTCCTTCCGCCATATTTCCTTTTATTCACCTTTTTCTTTTCCTTTTTAAAGACACAATTCAGTCACCTTCTTTATTTTGACCTCTGTGGAGCTCACCTTAATTTCTTTCTACATATCAGGGATTCAACCTCTTTTAAGGTAGAATATGTCCACTCAACAAGGGTTTATGAACAAAAAGGTTCAGGCCCAAAGGGTTAATATTGGAAGAATTCACATAGGTGATTTATTTGGCTGTGGCTGCAAAAGAAAATCTGCCTTCATCATTTCAATCTATGCATGTATTTCAGAGAAACAAAGCAAGTTCTAGAATGCTATCACAGTGATATCTCTCAAAATAAATTCAGTGTTTGGCCCAAAAACTTACTAGCTATGATGTTAAACTAGATTTCCAAACTAATCATTTAGGCATTTATTAACCATTCAAGCTTAGCAATTCAGACATATTAGTTGACAAAATTTGGCTATACAATATCATGCTAGCAATTTGTATATCCAGAATTTAATCAAACATAACTGAACCTGAGATTTTCCTTTTCAATACAAGGCTCCCTCTGTTTTTTTTTTCATGGTGTGGTTCCACCATATTCATCAATCTTGCAATCTTGCATGCAGCATGTATGCCATAATTCCCAGATTTGAATGTTGCTGTCCTCAGCAACAAACTAATCCAAGACATAGCTTAAGCTGCCAGATATAGCACAGCCACAGTTGTTAATATCCAAATCATAATATGCAAGAATGTTGAACCCAAAATGAAGTGCCATCAACCTTAACTCTGTTCGAATTTAAAAACAAAATATAAAACTAAATTGTTCCAAGAAATTTAAAACAAAATGCAGTAAATGGAAATGAAGGAACAAGATCAAAAGCCATCCATAAATTCATCATCTGCAAAGTCGCCCAGAATGTCATCATCTTCAGTGTTGGAAGGCATAGATGGGCCCGCTTGTGCAGCAGGGGGAACTTGACCCATTAATCCAGCCGTGTCAATTCCCCTATCCAGGCATAGTCGCTCCAACATGCTCATCATATAATTGTTCTGAACCAGCAACTGTTGGAGCATCTCAGAATCAGTAGATGTGGATGGTGCAGATACTGGGGCAGGTGGTGGAACAGCACCGCCAGATGCTTTCCAGATTGCTTGTCGACGGGACTCCTTCTGCATTTCATTGTAAACACGCTGTGTTAGTTCTGCTTTGGGCTTGACATCCCTGGGCTCATCATCTGGGATCTCTACCCCTGCCCTAATGCATAGCTGCTCAATGAGTGAGCAATGAGCCAGACTAAAATCCAACCGACCATGAGTAATCATGTGAGCTATCCTATCAGACAGAATAGCCCCAATATGGAGGTTGTGATTTCCCAGCAGAGTATACAGCAGGACTGCCCTTTCGACATTAACATCACTGAGATTTGTTGAAGCCATGATGGTTGAGTTAATGAATGAGTGCCAGAAAATAGCCTCTTCATTGAGATCAAGCCGATCCAATTTTTCTGGCACGGCTGGCTGGCCTTGCTTGGGCTTCCATGCAGCTCGGGGTTGGGCGATTCCTTCCCGGATTGTGGTAGCCAAAGTCGGCATTTCTTCTCTATACAAACCGTCAACCGGCTGCATCCTCTGAAAGGTATCAGTAAAAAAACAGGACTGGGTTGCTTCCCATGAGGTGTTCAGCAACCTCTCAATCTGGAAAGCGGTAAAAGAAACTTCTTTTCCTCTGACCCAGGTCTTTCGTGTACGGTCTACTGTGTCCTTGTCAGCATTGGCACAGAACTCTCTCAAAATGGTGCTGCAGCTTAGCTGTGGAAGTTGAATCAACTTTTGCCATTTCCTGCGTTCAATCGTCAGGACGACGGGACAGTCATCATCCAGAAAACTGCTGATTCTTCGTTCTGGTATAATCTTCTTTTTCAGAAACCAGTTGTGGTACCGGTCTTGGTTTGCTGGAGATAAAAACCGGTGGGCGTCAAAATCAATCAGAGCAGGGACTCTTTGCCTTTTGGTGCCAGCTGTACCTGGTGTTTTCTTAGCGGCCCTTTTTTCCTGCACTCAGAAAAGTTTCACCACGGATAGCACACCAATATGGATACCAGAATATCAGTTATGCAATGTCAATTTCCAGATTTATATTATGCAAACCATAGTGCCCTAACATGCCATTATCGTACATACCATGAATCATGCAAACAGTCATGCCAGTACGATCATCATAGTATGAATATGAACAATGAAATTGCCAGAAACTGGAGCATGCATTTTAGCAACACTAACATACATATAATTCTGGAACATGCAATTTATTCGTTTTCACATATGAGGACAAGCATCTAATGCATCCTAGCATACATTGTGCATAGAGATGAAAATTCGTGGCTTAACTATTCTATCCAATATGAACCATGCACTCATCCAACATCATAGCAGCAACAATAACATGGCAACTTAAACAGAATAAAAATAAAATAATGCACTCGTACCTTGTCTCCTGCCATTTTCAAGAAGTGAATATACCACAGAGATATGATGAAGAGGAGAGGGGAAAAAATTTAACCTTAATCCTACAATGGTGGGGAGAGGAGAAGATAATGTGGAGGAAGGAAGGGTGTGGGGGAGAGGAATATGATGAAGAGGAGAGGAAAAGAGGAAAGGAGGAGAAGAAGAAAGGGAAGGAGAGGGGAGGGTGGCGGCTGAGTGAGGGAGAAAGAGAGAGAGAGAGGAGAGAAAATGGGGGAAACTTTAGGGTTTCCCCTTTTTTTAAAAACCTGTCCGCGCCTCCCGCGCTCACAGCGCCACTCCCGCGCTGTGAGCGCGGGTCCTTCTGCCGAATTTGGGCTTCCCGCGCTGATGGCGCGGTTCCCGCGCTCTCAGCGCGGTCAGCACTGCCTGTTCTGCTTCCACCGCGCTCTGGGCGCGGTTCTCGCGCTCTTAGCGCGGTGTCCTCTGCCTTTTCAGCTTCTACCGCGCTCTGGGCGCGGTTCTCGCGCTCTCAGCGCGGACCCTTCATTTTTTTTTTTTTTTTTTTTTCAAGATAAAATATATCCACTGGTTGCCTCCAGGAAGCGCTTGTTTAACGTCACGAGCCTGACTGGAACCATGTTTAATCAGGTGAAGTCAAAGAGACAGAAGTTATCTCTCTATTCACTGGTTCCCCAAAGTAAATTTTTAACCGATTTCCATTTACTTTAAAAGATCTCTCATCATTCAGGGGAGAGATTTCAATGGTGCCATATGGAAATACATTCTTCACTACAAAGGGACCAGACCAACGAGATTTAAGTTTTCCCGGAAACAATTTCAATCTAGAATTGTACAGTAATACCTGTTGGCCAGGTGTAAACTCTTTCTGTTTGATCCTGCTATCATGCCACTGCTTCGTCTTTTCTTTATAAATTTGTGCACTCTCATAGGCAGTTCTTCTGAACTCATCCAGCTCATTTAGCTGCAATATTCTCTTCTTTTGAGCTCCTGATAGTTCAAAATTTAAGAACCTTGTGGCCCACAAGGCTTTGTGTTCTAACTCCACTGGTAAATGGCAAGGTTTGCCATATACCAATTGATAGGGTGACATGCCTATTGGAGTTTTGAATGCAGTCCTGTATGCCCACAGTGCATCATCAAGCTTTTTGGCCCAATCTTTCCTAGAATTCCCCACTGTCTTTTCTAGGATTCTTTTTATTTCTCTATTAGAGACCTCCACCTGCCCACTAGTTTGAGGATGATATGGTGTGGCTATCCTGTGCCTCACTCCATATTTGTCCAACAAATTCTCAAATTGTCTGTTACAAAAATGAGTACCCCCATCACTAATAATAGCTCGAGGTACTCCAAACCTTGTAAAAATATTCTTCCTTAGAAAATTCACCACTACCTTAGCATCATTAGTGGGAAGAGCAACAGCTTCTACCCACTTAGATACATAATCTACAGCCACAAGGATATATTGGTTAGAATAAGAGGATGGAAATGGACCCATAAAATCAATGCCCCAAACATCAAATAATTCCACTTCCAAAATATTATTCAAGGGCATCTCATCTTTTCGCGAGAGATTTCCTGTCCTTTGACATTTGTCACATTTTTCCACACAATCTCTTGCATCCTTGAAAAGTGTT
Organism: Gastrolobium villosum; assembly: GCA_032173675.1. Lineage (NCBI taxonomy): Eukaryota > Viridiplantae > Streptophyta > Magnoliopsida > Fabales > Fabaceae > Gastrolobium > Gastrolobium villosum. The sequence continues at coordinate 1,139 of JAVKPL010008935.1, read as the reverse complement.
GGCCAGTAGTAACCGCTTTGCAAAACTTTTTGTGCGGTTCTATTGCCCCCAAAATGTCCTCCATAATTTGAAGAATGGCAATGCCATAAGATCTGGCCTACCTCAAACTCCGGAACACATCTGCGAAGGATCCCATCGGCACATTGGAAATATAGATGTGGATCCTCCCAGAAATACCGCTTCACATCTCGCAGAAACTTCTTTTGTTGTTGCCTTGTAAGGTTGGGAGGCAATTCTCTTACCACTTTATAGTTAGCAACATCTGCGAACCAAGGAGGAACAAAAACTGCCATCACCTTCTCATCAGGGAAATAATCATTGATTTCTTTTTCTGAACTATCTTGTAGTTCTTTTGCCTGAATTCTAGAGAGATGATCAGCCACTTTATTTTCCACTCCAATTTTGTCCCGAATTTCCAAATCAAATTCTTGAAAAAGTAGCATCCACCTTAACAACCTTGGTTTTGCATCCTGCTTAGTCATCAAATACTTAATAGCAGCATGGTCAGTAAAAACAACAATTTTAGATCCTAACAGATAAGGTCTAAATTTATCCAATGCATAAACCACTGCTAACATTTCTTTCTCAGTTGTTGCATAATTAATTTGAGCATCATTCAATACTTTGCTAGCATAGTAAATGACATGTAATAACTTTTCCTTACGCTGCCCAAGGACTGCACCAATTGCATATGCACTGGCATCACACATGAGTTCAAATGGAAGGTTCCAATCGGGGGCTGTAAGCACTGGAGCTGTAGTAAGCTTTTCTTTCAGTACATGGAAGGCCCTTAAACAAGCATCATCAAATAGAAATTCTGAATCTTTCACCAAGAGTTGGCTTAATGGTTTAGCAATCTTGGAAAAATCTTTGATGAATCGCCTGTAAAAACCTGCATGTCCTAGAAAACTCCTAACAGCATTTACATTTACAGGGATGGGAAGTTGTTCAATCAACATTAATTTTGCTTTATCTACTTCAATCCCTGCCTTAGAAATTTTGTGTCCCAGCACTATACCTTCAGTTACCATAAAATGGCACTTTTCCCAATTTAAAACCAGATTTGTCTCATTGCATCTTTTCAAAACTTTGGATAAATTGTTCAAACAAAAATCAAAATTAGAACCAAAAACAGAGAA
>JAVKPL010008934.1:0-34328 GCA_032173675.1 Gastrolobium villosum | reverse complement strand
GCAGTTGGCCAGACTGTACGTTCGCGAGATCGTGAGGCTTCATGGGGTGCCCGAGAGTATCATCAGTGATAGGGACCCGAAGTTCACATCTCGGTTCTGGGAGGCGCTGCAGGGAGCTTTTGGTACGCAGTTGAGACTGAGTACAGCCTATCACCCTCAGACTGATGGACAGACTGAGCGGACTATCCAGACCTTGGAGGACATGTTGCGGGCTTGCACGTTGGAGCAAGGCTCGGCATGGGATAGGTACCTTCCTCTAGTGGAGTTTTCGTATAACAACAGTTTCCATGCTAGCCTGGGCATTGCACCCTTTGAGGCGTTGTACGGTAGGAGGTGTCGTACACCTACCTGCTAGTCTGAGGTTGGGGATAAAGAGTTGTTTGGCTTGGACTTTGTTCAAGATACTACCCAGCAGATCCAGATGATCAGAGAGAAGCTGAAGCAGGCGCAGAATCGCCAGAAGAGTTACTACGATGTCAAGCATCGTCCACTGGAGTTCAGTGACGGTGAGCACGTGTTTGTGAGGCTTTCACCTGTCACCGGTGTTGGACGAGCACTCGGAGTGAGGAAGTTGAGCCCGCGATTTATTGGGCCTTACCAGATCCTTGGTAGAGTAGGACCTGTTGCCTATCGACTTGCCTTGCCTCCGAACTTAGCCAACATCCACGACGTGTTTCACGTGTCTCAGCTTCGGAAGTACGTGGCGGATCCTTCGCACGTGGTGCAACCGGATGATGTGGAGGTTCGGGAGAACTTAAAGACTCCTGTCGGACCACTCAAGATTCTCGATCGTGGCGAGAAGCAGTTGAGGAGCAAGATCATTCCGATGGTCAAAGTGCAATGGTCAGGAAGAACTCCTGAGGAGTGTACGTGGGAGCGAGAGGACGAGCTTCTCCGGCAGTATCCAGAGTTTCGAGACAGGTATATTCTGATTTTGAGGACAAAATCCTTAAAAAGGTGGGGTGAATGTAAGAACCCGCACCGCTAATTAAGATAATTAATGAATTAATTGTGATAATTAGGAAATAATTCCATAATTGACCCTAATAATTATTATGAGGCTTTAATAATTATAATTAGTGGGTAAGAATGCTGAAAGTCGCTTTTCGGAAGAAAAGTGCAGATACCGGTTCTGCTAGTCGGTATAAATGCGTACCGAAAAAGTATCCCGGAAAATTATTATAAGTGCATGATAATTACTAGAATAATATGTAGGACTTGTAAAATGAGTTTCAAGTCAAAATAATGAAATCTGATGCCAGAACTGATACTGGCTATGGAAAAGCGCGTACCGAAAAGGTGCTCAGAAAAATAATATAAAAATATGATAATTCTTGTAAAATCGAGTAGGTTAAGATTCCAAAGTTTGGGATTAAAATGCTAAGTGTAGCAATTAAAGCTAATACTGTGTGTTTTAATGTTTTGGCTATAAATATGCCTATTATGGGCACAAAACCCTAGGCATCAAATTTTCTTACGTGAGTGCAGCTGGTGGCTGCTGCCTTTGGCCTTCTCCACCCTTGTGTGGCTTCCCTTGTAGCCTTTCTTCTCTTTTCTTCACAATTAACACCTTGGGTGTGTGCATTAAAGCTTTGGGAAACACTAGAGAGTTGCATTTCTGAGTTGTGAAGGGTGTGTGAGGGAGTGAGTTTCTGACCCTGGGTTTGGAAGGAGTTTGAACATTTGACTTGGCATTTGTGGTGCCAAGGAGTCATCTTTTGGTGAAAGAACCAACCTTTGTGAAGGTATTTTCGTTTGGTGTGAAGTCAGAGCCTAGGGAGCTGGTTGTTAGCTCCAAGAGCACCTCCATTTTCTGTTTCAAGCCTTTGGTGAGTTATACCAACCTTGATCATGTGTTTTTATGGGTTAAAGGTGTTATCTTTGCACGTAAATGGGTTATGTAAGTAACCAACTGTAATGTTAACCAAAGTGGGTCTAAAAATGCATGCTTTAACGTGTTGAAGTGTTAAAAATGGAACCTTGGAAGGATATCTTCGCGAAATGCAGAAACTGCATTCTGTCGCGAAATATCCGGATATTTCGAGTGAGATATCCGGATATTGGATATCCTGATATCTCGAGTGAGATATCCGGATATTGGATATCCTGATATCTCGAGTGAGATATCCGGATATGGGATATCCTGATATCTCGAGTGAGATATCCGGATATGGGATATCCTGATATCTCGAGTGAGATATCCGGATATGGGATATCCTGATATTCTGAGGGAGATATCCGGATATTGGATATCCTGATATTTCGAGTGAGATATCCTGATATGGGATATCCTGATATTTCGAGTGCGATATCCTGATATGGGATATCCTGAGATTTCTAGTACGATATCCTGATACGGGATATCCTGATATTTCCAATGAGATATCCGGATATTCTGGGATTTCGAAGAGCAGTAGCTTTACTGTGCATACAGTAAGCAATTGGGGGGTTTGTGGACCCTAGATTAAGGAAGTTAGGCTTCTGTAATTAATGAACTAAGTCAGAATCAAGTGATTAAGGGCTTATGGCTTTGTATGGAGCCTTAAGACGTAAAACGTAAAGGAAAGGCGTTGTCTTTTAGTTGTATGCTTGAGATGCATAATTATTGATATAATATTGGTCCATAATAGATTGTGATTCTGCTGTGTTTGGGCTGTGAGCTTGTGGACTCTTGGCTTGGGTGTTAGCTTGTAAGGTAAGCTTTCGTGTCCTCGGTTTAGCCATGTTGTGGTTCCACCATGTTCCATGGGGATATGGTATATGCATGCTGTGTTACATGCTTTTGAAAATATGAAATGTTAATTGAACTTTACATGTAATGGCTTTTAATATGCATGTGTTGTTCCATCTGGACGGTAAGCCTGAGTATGTGGCGTCATACAATACGGTGATCCGAGGTGGATGCAAGTGGCGTCTTGCACTATATGTAGGAGATAGACGTATTCCTGCATTTCTCTGGCCAGTAGAATAGTATTGACACACATGACATGATTATCTACTGCATTGCATTATTTTAGAACTGATGTTGATGAACTGCTTTTAAACTTATATTGCACATGTAAGTGAGCTTGGGGTGGAAGATCCTTGAGGACCCCTTGTCTTACTGAGATTTCTTGTTTAGAGATCTCACCCCACGTTTGGGGAATGCTTATTTCAGGTTCAGGTAGTATGGGGGCTGATGTCTCTGGTGGCAAGAGGCCAGAGCATGATTGATGGTTATTATTATGACTGCTTTGTTGATAGCATGACTGGACTGGATGCTGTTTATGTTTTCCGCACCGTTATTATTGTATTGTTAATGTTGAGACTGATGTTGGGCTTTGTTGCCTTATTTGTGTGAGCATGGGGTTTGTCCATGTCACTTTATGTTAGTACTTTGAGCTGAGTTGTATAAAATGATTAGTTGGTCCGGTCTACGTGTTGTAGTTCCGTGACTAGAGACTTATGTTATTTAATTAATGAGGTATTTTAGTTAGCTGTTTTATTGCAATTACATACAGGCAATGTTTTTATTAACTGTTAATAAGCAAGTTGGTAATGATAATGGCATCATAATTGAAAAGAAAAAGATATTCCGCATTTTTAATTAAGCGCAGCTTAATACGATAGTATGATAACATTACCGGATATATACGGGGTGTTATATTAGACATCACATATTCGTGGCTTAACTCATGCTTTTTCTTTGCCACAACTGGTTGCTCTTCAACCTGTTCTTTTTCAACCACAACTTCCTTTTCACTTTCTTGCACAATTACCTCAATCTCTGGATCAATCGCTTCCTTATTCTGTTCCTCCTTCCCCTTTGTTTTGTCTTCCATATTCATTGCTGGTTTTGTTGGAACTGTCAATATTTTACCGCTTCTTGTGGTAATAGCCGTACAGTCATCCTTTGGATTGATAACTGTATTGCTTGGGAAAGTACCTGGAATTCTTTCTGTAAATTGCTTGGCCAGCTGGCCTATCTGATTCTCCAGGTTCTTGATGGAAGCATTTGTGTTTTTATTGTTGGCTCTAGTCTCCTCCATGAAAGCATTGGTATGTTGAGCCATCTCATTAGAAGCCTTAGCCATTTGAGCAAAAGCTTTTTCCCACTCAGCTGGCTCTCTTTGTTGATTCTGCGAAGATTGAGCATAATTGTTGGTATTGTTAGATTTAAAATCCATACCAGATCCTTGAATCCTCCGCTGAAAATTGTTGTTACCACCAGGGAAATTCTGATTTCGCTGGAAGTTTTGTTGTCGGGGAGGACGCTGATCATACCAGATCTCATTCACCTGTAATTGTTGAAGTGAATCTTCTGATAATGGATTCGGACACTCATTAGATTCATGACTTTCTTGGCATTGATCACAAACCAGAGGAGTTGTTTGAACCTTTGACACTTGAAACTTGTCAAATTTTTGACTTAAACTGTCAAACTTTTTAGACAATGATATTACATCACTATCCGCTGGTTTTGTTGCTGCTCTTTTTATGGGAGCTAGCACACTTTCATTCTCATTCCTTGCAAGCTTTTTGATCAAATCAATAGCCTGCTCGGATGTACTTTCCCGAATAGAACCTCCAGCGGCACTATTTATTATCATCCTTGTTTCAGGAGTGATTCCTTGAAGAATATTGCCACTTTTCTATCATCATCTCCTTCATAATGTGCACACTTCCTGTTAAGTTCCTGGAATCTGTTACATGTTGCACAAATTGATTCTCCTTCCAGCTGGCGAAAGTTTGTGATTTCATTTACCAGCTGATTATATTTCTCCATAGAGAAGAAATGAGCAAAGAATTTGCTTGACAAATCTTCCCATGTAAGGATGCTATTTGCTGGTTGTCTTTCAATCCATCTCAACGCCTTTCCCTTAACAACAAAAGGGAATAACCGGAGCCTTATAGCATCGGTAGATACTCCATTGTGCTTAGTTGTCCCACAAACCATCAGGAATTGGTCTATGAACTCGTGAGGATCTTCATCATCAACACCAGAAAACTGAACCCTTTCCACCAAAGAAATCAATGATGGCTTTAGTTAAAAGTTGTTGGCCTCCACATTTGGCCTCACTATGCTTGAATTGGCTCTGTTGAATACTGGAGTCAGAATCGTATTCAACAGTCTTGGAGGTTGATTGTTTGCATTTCCTCTTCTTCCATGACCAGCATTGTTGTTTTCTGTCATCTCTTGAATTGGTTGTAAAGGTATGTGCTTAGAATCTTCCCAAATGATCTGTCTAGCAGCCTTCCTTAGTAGCTTTTTGGTCCTTGCAATTTCAGAATCAATTACAAAGTCCTTATGCGGAAGTCTGCCTCGCATAAAACTCAGGAAAATTATTAGTAGCACCTAAACAACACAAGATAAGATAAAAAGAATAAAAATAAAAATCCAATCTCAAGAATCTATGGTTATTTGTAATATTGATTTTTCAATCCCCGGCAACGGCGCCAAAAACTTGTTGCGAACTCGGCAAGTGTACCGATCGTTCCAAGTAATAAAAGTGATAAGTAAGATCGTCTCCAAAGGGATTGTAAAACAATTACTACGATAACCAGTCCTCTTAAGTTAGATGAATCGATTTGTGGTTTAACAAATATTGTAACTAATTGAAAAGTAAAAGACTTGTTTTTAGGTTTTTGTTAGAAAGACTAAAATAAGAATATGAATGAAATGTTTTTGTAAAAGATGTGAGAAAAGCACTGTAGCCAAGGTACATTCACCAAATGCTCCCAATTTTACTTTGGATTGATTCACAGTATTTATCGAAATTAACAACTCAGACAAATTATCATCTTGAAATAATTAGTTAGATCCCAATCCCTTGGTGATCTAACCCTTTAATTCAATTGGAACCCTAATCCCTTAGTAATCCCGCATGAAAATAAGCATTATGCAGATAAATCCCACGACTGCAATTCATACAAGCCTATTCCTAGAACATGCAGGAATCGTCATCTTTATCTCCTTTCAGAATCAGAATTCCAATATTCCTATTGCAAACCCTAATCCCCATAATATCATCCCCTATTAGGTTGATCAGATCTAACAGAAATAATATCAATACGCACAAGATAAAGATGAAGTATATTAAAATCAACACATAAAGTGATTCAATCCTTCGTACCAATTGTTCACAAAGGGATCATGACCCTGACTACAGAAAATAGATCTAGCCAATCAACATCATGATCTCTGATCTGAATTCAACATAAACTTAAAATAAAATAGAAAGAAAAGTACAAGAACGGGACGACGAAAACGAAGAACGCCTTCCTTCCTTCTCCAAGCCGGATATGCCTCTAGGTTTTTTTGTGTATATTCTCCATGAGGTTGAGTATCTTATTTATACGAGACTTTGACCTAATTTTCAAATTTTGAATTCCAATCCTTCTCGCCTCCCACGCTGACAGCGCCACTCCCGCGCTGTGAGCGTGGGATCTTCTGCCAATTTTTGTCCCCCGCGCTGTGAGCGCCATACCCACGCCGTGAGCGTGGGCTTTCAGCTTTTCTTTGTCATTTTTGACTTCTTTTACTGCATCTTTCCTTTGAGATCAGTACAAACTCAGTATAACACCTGATATTCAGACTTTGGACAATTTTAACAGTTATTCTGCCTTTCTTGCATCGATTGAGTCACTTTCTTCTTCTTTTTGTCTTGTAATTTCTTATATGCTGATCGCATATCAGAAGCCATTGTCATGGCATTTTGAGGTCCAAGAAGTGATATTTGGGAAGAAAAAACCTTGCTTTGTGGTCATTTTCGTTTCCTTGCAAGTCAGAACATTGGGAACTTGGTGGTGAGCTCCAAGAGCATTCCTTTTCTAAGTTTGAACCTTGGGTAAGCTTCACCAACCTTGATAATGAGTTTTTGTAGTTAAAAGTGGAGTCTTGGCATGTTTTATGAGTTAAATGAGTAACCAACCTGAACATGAACATAAAAGCCTTTAAAAATGCATGCTTGGATGTAGTAATGGGATAAAAACCCAACCTTTGGAGTGATATCTCGCGAAATGCAGAAACTGCATTCTGTCATGAAATATCCGAATATGATATTCGGATATGGGGTCTTCTGATATCCGAATATGAATATCCGGATACGGATATCCGGATATGCCCCCTACATATATCCAGATATTCTGTGTTTTCAATAACTGTAACTGTACTGTTCATACAGAACTGAGTTATGGGTTTGTGGACCCTAACATGATGAAGTCGGACTTCTGTAAAATTATAACATCTCGCAATTCTAAATTAAGTAATTAAAGTATTAAGTGAGTAATTAAGTGATGGATTGGAGAAAATCCCAAAGATTAGGCCAAAATACAAAGAAAGGGCAAAACGGTAATTAGCCAACACGCAACCCTAGGGAGATAAAAATTGAGCAGAAGGTCTCAGATGATAAAAATAAGCCTGGAAATGGATTCAGAACGAAAAATTGAGTGGACAGGCAAGTTTCAGAAAAATCAGTGAATAGTATTTTTCGCGGGTAAAAATACCGCAGTCAGATTGCACCGTAAAACGTGTCAGTGGAATTTTGAGCTCTAGGTTTCAAATATGAATTTTAAATGGTCCATAGAAATAAGAAATATGATTTCTGATAATATTTGATGAAATTAAGTCAGTTTGAGGAAGCGTGCCAACGGCGCGCGCTGTAGCTTAAAGTAGTGTTTTTCCCGAACAACCGGAAAGCTCCGGATTCATCTGAGTGAGTATAATTAAAGGACATTAGTTAATGTTAAAATTAAAATTTCTAAATAAGTTTTGAATTTACGGACGTTTAGTGAAATCGGAGAGAAATTCGGATGAGTGTTAAATCGCGTAGGACCCATTCCCACTTAAAGTCAATTAAAACACCTAAATCACTATTCATTACCACTAACCTCACCATTTCTCTCTCCTCTCATGCGCACAATGACAGCCCCATTTTCACCATTTTCATTCAAATTTTCCTTTGGCCATAACTTAGCCATTTCTCCACCGAATTCAACGATTATTGTCTTGAATCTTGATGGAAAACACCTTCTGAACCCATTGGTACCACTTTTGAGCATTGAAACCACGTATTTGGGGAGATCTGCACCAAAATCAGATCCGAAATTTTGAGAATTTTTGGTGTTCATGAAGCTTTTTCATGCTCCAATGGTGGAGTATGCTTAGGAGGAGTCATATACCTTGCAATTGGGTAAGTTATTTCAACATTTCATTGGTTGATTTTTGAATTTGGATTATGGACCCTAAAGAGGGATTTTGTGATATGTTGTGTTAGAGAGCTCAAATGGAAAATTTCTATTAGATGATAATGTCTTAGAATGACGTATTAATGCTAGAAATGCAATGAAAATTCTAAGCGAAAAAAAGTGAATTTTAACTTAGAAAATTTTAGTGCATGAAATGGATTTTTGAGTTTTGTGTTAATGTGTGGTATAGTGAATTGTAGTGTGATTATATGATGATATGAATTGATTATGTGAGTTGTGGACCATAGGAAATGAGTGGAAATCCTTGGTTTGGCTAACAAAGATTCGGCCATTTATGTATAAGTGAGCAAATTGATGTTTTAGAAAACTTTGGTGTCGAGTTGTGTGATGAAAAAGTCATTAGATGGGTTGTGTGGTGATTGGCATGTGGAAGGATCAATGTAAAAATAATAAGTGTTGAAAGTGGCAAAATGTGCCTAAAGTGTAATATTTCGCAAAACGTTGCGTAAAAGTCGTAAAACCGAAAAACGACAATTGAACTAGCCTTTGGGTAACCTAAGTAAGTGAAATAAAATGAGAAAGAAAATTTAGAAAAATAAAACCCAATATAACACTGTTTTGGCTGAACCCCTAAAGGAGGGGAGATGAAATCTGATGTTTTTCGCATTCTGACGTATTTTGACTGAAACTGACGGCTATACATGGTTGTATAGGTTGTCGTACGTGGATATAAACCCGGAACAGTGAAACAGTGGATTGCCCTTGGTCCTGGACCAAGTGGATTGAGGTAAGTGATATGATTTACACATGCTATTTTGAAATTCATGAGTGGTTAAAGTTCTAAGTGTGTGGAATTGTCCTCTGTGTAGGCGTTCCCTGTGAATCAAGCTGTAAGTGGAGTTCTGCGGAGCTCAGTGGAAGGAAAAAGAAAGGTAACCTCTTGGTACTGGGGCTTGTTCCCCTTTTGTGTTCCACCTTGCTAGTTGATGGCAACGGTAGGAAGTGTGTATGAGTAGTGTAGAACAGCATGAGCATGCATATGCATTATCACAGTGGGTACTTATGTACCAGATCTCTGGCCAGTAGATATTTTTAGCCTTCGGGCAAGTGTTTCCGGACTGCCACTGGATAGGTCTCCGAGAGAGAGTTCCAGTTGACCCAGGGTCTTGGTGTGTTATCCGGATAGGAGCACACTAGGTTGTCTCGGGTGTATATGGTTGGAAGGGGTACCTTGGTGGGTTGTTCTATGAACACGCCAGGGGTAGTACCCATAGGCGTATAGCCGAGGACATGGCGTGGTTTTGGTACCTACCATCCTGCATGTCGTAGTTGTTCTGATATATATATCCCCCTTTCTCTAAATCCATTGCTTTATCCCGTTTTATAACAGTGGTGTTGTTTTTATATTATTAATATACATCGAAGTGAACCATTGGGCGGAGTTTTCTCCAGAACCTCTTGGTTACTAAGATATATCCGTATATCTCACCCCGTCTCGGGGCATTTATTTCAGGATGTACCAGTGGATATGGAGCAGCGGGCAAGAAGCCCGCATGATGATGAGTGGAGTAGTGATGCATGTTTTGTTTTAGTGTATCATACATGTCATTTTAGTTTATGGATTTATTTGGCAAGTGAAGTTGTAATATGTAAACATTTGGAGTTTAAAGTTAAAGTTGTAAATGTATATGTAATCCAGTATTGAAAATGCACCGTGAATGTATGTAATATGATGGAAGGGCGTTAGGCCTATTGTAGGTTTATGATTATCTGCATTATGGTTTATGCATGAAATTGAATGTTAGTGATTGAAACTATAAAGGACTTGAAAGTAAACTGTTTATATTTTAAGTGTATATTGGATTGGGTTGTAAGTGTCCCAAGGCGTTGTTGGTCCTTGTGTGTGCCACCCATTGGATTTTGCTGGATTTCAGGTGTATTAGTAGTGTTAAACAGCTTATGCAAATTTGGGGATTTTAGGAAATACAAAGGAAACTCTGGCGAATTTTCTGTAGAATTGGCAGTTTTTGGGTGAACTTTGGGAGAGTGTATCTCTCTCCATAGTGGTCCGATTGGGACGTGCCATATGCCATTTTGAAGCTTAAGATGTCCCCTACGTTGTGTCAAAAGCCTAGGATCATTGGTGGTGTGCGCAGCCCATGGGGGCTGTTGTCATATTCTGCCCTGTTCTGTTCTGTTTAGTGGGCAGATTTGAAGCAGTTTTGGAAAATTAATTCCCGCTTCGTTACTTGGTAAAATTAAGCATACGATATATCAAATCGGAGTTTGAGGTGTCTAGTTTATGGTGTAAAATTTTGAGAGTCATTGGCTGGGCGGTTAGGTGCAGTTTATTCCGTGAATATTGGAGGTTTTAGGCTGTTTTGGAGTTGGTAGGCAATGTTGTTTGTCCAACTTCAAACGGCGATAACCGGAGCTCACGAGCTCGGAATCGAGTGTGTGATAGCTTGTTAGAAAGTTAAGTGAATAAGGAAAAAAGATAACCTGGAGTTCAAGTTTGGATTTTTATTTTGTGATAGTAGAAAAACAAATTAGCAAATCCGGTTAAGTGGTAAAAACGTAAAAAGTGAGGAATTGACTAAGTGGGTTTATGGGAACCCCTTAGTATCTTGTATGTGATAAAATAAAGTGTATAAACAGTTAAGAAAGTCTTCCGCTAGTGTTTCAGTTACGATCACAGCTTTTTATTATTACGTTTTTTATACTTTTACTGTTCGCGTAATAATCGGAAAAAGTTTATTCTCATTTTTTATAAATGAATTACTGTGATTGTAATTGCGCTTAATATCATAATTAATGTTAACAATACCGGTCTACAACGGGCTTTTACAAAAATCAACCTAAGTCAGAATCTAAGTGATAAAGGGCTTAAGGCTTTGTGAGAAGCCTAAAGACATGAAACGTAAAGGAAAGACGTTGTCTTTATGTCAATTGCTTGTTGAGTTTGAATATTGATATGATTGTTGGTCCAAATAGATTGTGATTTTGCTGTGTGTGGACCTTGAGCTCGGTTGGACTCTTTTTGGATAGATTGCTTAAGAGGTAAGCTTTCGTGTCCTCGGTTTAGCCATTGTGTGGTTCCACCATACCCCATGGGGGAATGGTTTATATGCATGTTGTGTTACATGCTTTATACTTGAAATGCTTTTGAGCTGATAGATGCAATGGCTTATAATATGTATGTGATGTTCCACTTAGATGGTAAGCCTGATTATGTGGCGTCATACAAGATGGTGAGGCTGTGGGTGGGTGCAAGTAGCGTCTTGCACTATGTGTGGGTAATAGACGTATTCTTGCATTTCTCTAATCAATAGAATAGTATTGACACACATGACATGATTATTTGTTGCATTGCACTGATTTTGGAACTTATATTGTTAACTGAGCTCGGGGTGGAAGATCCTTGAGGACCCCTTGTCTTACTGAGATTTTTGTTTAGAGATCTCGCCCCACGTTTGGGGCACTATTTCAGGTTCAGGTAATGCGGGGGTAGAGACCTCTAATGGCAGGAGGGCGGAGCTTAGCTGATATTTTTGTTTTTATGATGACTATGCTTGGGTGTTGGATATGTCTGTTGTTATTTGCTGTTAGCTTTATGATTATGTTATTGATGATGAGGTTATATGGGTTGTTGCCTTATTTGGTGAACATGGGGATTGTCCATGCCACATTGACTTGACTCTTTGTTATTTTTAGTTTCGGGTTATATTAATGTATCAGGAGATTGTCCGGACTATGTGTTGTAGTTCCGTGACTTAGATACTCACGGATTTTATATATTTAGGTATTTTAGTAGTTGTCTTTGCAATTTACATACATGCAATGTTTTGAAAATGAATTAAGTAATTCAACTTGGCTAATGATAATGACGTCATAATTGAATGAAAGAAAAAGTTATTCCGCATTTTAATTAAACGTGGCTTAATACGATGACATGTTAACAAACCGGGTATCTACAGGGTGTTACATGATACTTACAAAGTTCTATGTAAATGTTGTAGCTTTTTCAACTCCCAAATTAACGCGAAATAGTGACATTGTTCTTTCATTTAGAGATTAGCCAACTACAGCCACCGACAAAATATTTGATCTTTTTCCTCTGTACATCGCACGGGTAATGCACTACTATCTTTTTTATAATATAAAATCTAAATTGGACTTATTATTCCATTATGATTCTAAATCAAGTAATTATATTTTTTTAGAATAAATAAAGCATTCACTAAATTCTTACATTTCGAATTTTGAAATGGTTTCTATAAATTAAAGATAATTTGAAACATTGACCTTAAAATAGCACTCAAATAAATTTAATATTCATCTTACTTTGACTATAATATAACGGGTTATAGGTACATATAGAAAGGACATTAAATATCAAGTAAATTTTGCAGCTATGTATATCTTTTTTGTTATATAGGTTTTTGTAAAATATATTTTCAATATAATTATTTTTTAAGATTATTTTCACAAGATAAGATATTTTCTTAGAAATTATTCTCAATCAAAACAAATTTTAAAAATTGATATGTACCTCTAATTTGTTTTAATATTGTTTGATTTGTTAACAAAAATGGCTTTTTTTTTCCTTTGAAGGTATGTAATAATTATCCAACAAAATATTTCCTTTTGATTCCCATATGTATTTTTCATCAAAACAAATAAAATTTAAATGTATTCAAGGCTTTCATTCAATTTTGTTGTACGCGTTATTAGGAGGATTTTTGTAATCAAATATTAATGAAAATAGTTATTTGTATTCTTCTGCATGTTTCATGTTTTAGAAGTTTAGTTTCAAATATATTATGAGGGTATTGAAAAATAAATTTCTCTAAAGTGTTATTATTTATTTTGAACCAAATTCTATCCGACTCAGTTTTACATAATAATTTTTTTTATTCATAGTTTTGCATAATTTTAAGTTTCTCTTCGTCCTCATAGGTACGGGTCGTAAAAACGAGTTAACCCGTCGTAATCTGTCAAAAATGAGCCGAGTTGAGTTGGCAAAAACGAGCAGCCAACCCGACCCGAGCCAGCTCGGAAAAAATGAGTCAGCCCATGGGTCAAACGAGCCAGCTCCCGGATTGAGTTTTTTTATTATAAAAATTACAAAATATAATATAAAAAATGGACAAAACTCACACATGTTGTCATTGTCTTTCTTCCTTTTCTAAACCTAAGTGCCTAATCTTCTCACATCCTGTCATTTTTATATTATTAGACTGTGCTGGCTCTATTTGATTCAAATATCTTACCCACTTGGTAATACTACATTACTACTGACTCATTTAAATAGAATGAAAAGGAGCCAACCCACGAGCCAATTTTTGAACCAACTCGCGAGCTATTTTATCAAGTCAACCCACGAGCCATGTTTTTTGAGCCAACCCGCGAGCCAACATTAACCCGACTCGAGTCGAGTTGGATTGGGTTTTCTGTCTCTTTTTCTTTAAGGTAACCCTAACCCGACTCGCTTTTTCGGGTTGTATGCGGGTTAGGCCGAGTTGAACCGGGTTGGCCCATTTTGCTAACCCTACTTATAGGCCCAGACCTGAAAGGGAAGACGTTCATCCTAAATCAATAGCTAAAATATCTTTTCTATAAATATAGGAGTCCATCCCTATATCTATATATATATATAGGGACATGTTATATTTACAAACTTTTAAGGGAAGACGTTCATCCCAAATCAATAGCTAAAATATTTTTTCTATAAATATAAGAGTCCATCCCTATATATATATATAACCGTAATTTTTCATGCATGCATTATGCACACACCACCATCCTTTATTTCAAAGCATTGTATAACATCTGTCCAATATCCTTTCCGTCCTAAATAAAATATATAAGAGAGAGTAGCCAAATCACACATTAATAGACTAGTTAGATGACACAGTTAATAAAGCTGACAAGATACACTATGCTTAGATGTTCATTACTCCAATCCAAAGAGCTCCAAATAAGATATTCATATTCTTTAATTTGTTGTATATTTTTGCAACATCACAATAGAATTTTTCATATGACACTGAAATTTAGAGGTGATCGAATTGTATATCCATAATGCATTTAATAGTTACATCACAATTTCATGTTGTGCACATCATGAAGATTTTTAGTCTAATATTAATCTTAATAATTGGGTAAAATATTTTGATATTTCTTATTATAGTTAAGTTGGAAATAAGTTGTCTTCTGTGTAAGTTCTATACATCTCATACACGATTATTAAATAAGTAATTGTAAATATCCAAAAGTAAATAATTTTATATATAGAAACGAGACGAAAGTTTGTGATATAGAATTATGCATAAACTTTTTAACTGTCCCCCATAAAAATCATATGAGGAATTATGGTATATGATCAAAAATTAAATTTAGAATATATTCATATATAGGAACATATGAATTATGAGGAATTAATGTGTCAGAACTCATTGATCATGGAAAATGAAACCTACCCAAAGTGTGTAACCTATGAACTCCTTATAAACACATAACAGTTTCAGTTTCTAGGAATCTTTCTATTATGTTTTCATTCTACATTCATTCTACATTTACTAATACAACTTTTTACCACGACTTTCAGAAACATTAGTTAATATATAATTTTCTAAAAACATTAAGGAATAACGTCTGAATGCTCACACAATGTTAAATTATTGTCCGTGATGTTGTTTGTAATTCTTTGTGTTTTGTATTTTTTTCCTATCTTCAATTGATAAGGTTTTTTTTTTCTCTCTCTATTTGTCACCTGTTCTCTCCTTTCACCTGTCCCAAAAAGGTCTACACTCTTCATTCAAAGTTTGTTTGGGGGTTTGTTTAAGTCATTAGAGCTTAAGTGGGCGTGGTAAAGAATTTGAGTTATTTAAAGGGGATATATATATGTTAGGTTGAAACCTTCATGTTATTGTTGTAATAGAAAGAATATACACTAAGTGGTTTATCAATTGTAAACATTTATTTGAATAAAGAAATCTACAAGAACAATAACAAAAGCAATTATAAAGATAAATGTGAAAATTTATTCATGAGGAATTAATCCTGGGCGAAAGTACAAATTATTTCAGCCATGATTGTTCTTCAACCATACGTTGTTATTGAAAAAGAAAAAGCTAATAATAAGAAGTGAACAACTAACTAGTGAGGTACTAGTTTATGATCACTTCTCTGGATCCAAAAGCAAACCCAAACAAACTGGAAAAAAAAAATGAGAAAAAAAAAAACAGTTCAAAGATACCCATGCCGAAAACCGACATTAGGAGGTGTTGTAGCAATATTAATCCCATCAGCATATTTGTTCTCAAAAGCATCATAACGTCCAAAGCCATTAGCCCCAATAATTGGTAGAGATATATTGTTTTGGTCCATCATGAATTTGGAAGCATGTTTTCCAACAACCTTCTTCAGCTCATCAATAGAACCCTTTAATTGAAGCAATTCATGCAAGCCATGCTGATCAACAGGGCTTTCCCACCAAAACTGGCGCTGCCTAGCTTTCCTCACATGATCAAGCTCTTCTCCTTGCTTCTTTTCAATCTCCAAATGGCTAAGAAACTGAGTCAGCTGCATGTTGAGATCACGAACATTTGCATTTCGATGAGCCTCAACAAGTAGGTGAGCACTAGACTCTTGTGGAGGGTTTCGAGTCAGATAACGATCAATGATGGACTCAACTTCTGGATGTCCAAAAGAGAATGCCTTATCAGCTGGAGAGAAAACTACAATTGCAATATCTACCCCACAAAGGGTGCAAAGCTCACTAGCTTTCTTGAAGAGTCCTGAACGACGCTTAGAGAATGTAACTTGCAGGTGACTTTTTTTCCCTATTTTCTCAATAGGGATCTTTTGCCTACCTAAACTAGACTTCGTCTTCGATGACATGATTGAAATAAATGACCACTGAGAGAGAAGAACAGAAGAAAGGAAGAAAGCCAAATTCTTCTTCTTTTGGTTTTGGATTCCTATAGAGGAAGCTCACATATATATATATATATTGGTAAATCTTTGGTTTCTGACACCTAACACATTAATTTTTCATTTTATGTTTTATTACTTTTTATTATGTGTCCAAAATTAGGAAGTTATATAATCTTCAGCCTTAATATCATGAATTTAATGTTGTGATGTAACATTACAAATGTAAAAATTCTTATATATGCCAGCTAATTTGGTTACATATTTTAATCATGTATTTTGGAATTTCCAATCAGTTAATGAAAAATCCAATTAATTTGGTTGAAACATTATCAAACTCATATAAAGATGCCTTCTCTCTTTATAAAAGTTCGAGTTTTTATATTAAGGCACTTTTGTTTGAGATTTTTTAAATAAAAATGTACTCTTAACTAAAAATAATCGCATCTTGATATCCTTCCAAACAATGTTTCATTTGTTGGAAGCTCATTTGCACGAACTTTAAAAACAACCGCAGTCGTTAAAATAAATACATGAGGATATAGGCAATTTAATAAATCGAGGAGTACCACATGGAGTATGGTTGCCTTCCTTTCTAACTCCCCTGAAGATTTTACCATCTCATCAGTCATTATGTTAAAAATCAGCCCAAAAACGAAAAATATTTTACCAATAACAATCATTGTTGTAAAACCCGGTCCGACCTGGCCGGGTTGACCCGAAACCCGGTGACTCGGTCATTGGACCGATCCGGGTCAAGCATTGGATCGGTCATGCATCGATCCGGTCAAACGTGGTCAAAACCTGACCCCAGTGACCCGGTCGGGTCATGCATTAAAAAAAAAACCAAAAAGTCAAAATTGTTTTATCTTATTAGAAAAAAAATGTAGAAGTCATTGTAAAAACTTTTTATAATTCAACTTGCTAGTATACTCTTTTACATTGACCTCAAATTTCAGTTTCCAATACTGAAGTAATTTGCGGAATAATAATTTAACAGAGTGTGACATATGTTATTTTAATGTAGTTGAATTTGAAAAATATGAGTTCAATGTCATTGAAAGATATGTTTATGGGGATTCTGAATTAAAATTTAAATTGATATAATAATAGCGGTCAATTTTATTTATTTACACTTCATGTTTTTGAGCTTATTTAGTGAACCTTATTTAATTCATTTCAGATATGAAAAATATAATTGAATTTATATGTTAATATTATATATTTTTTAATATATATATATGTATATATATATATATATATGTATGTGTATATATATATATATATATATGTATGTATATATATATATATAGGAAAAATGATTTGTAATGTGACTGTATATAAGCGTTGGTGCAGTCACCTAAAAACTACGTCATTTTGGGTGGGATAAAGGAAGTTCGCATTTAAAATTAATTGTAGAAAATAAAAATATTATATTTATATCCAACTTTGTATGGTTATGATTCCCCATATTTAATGTTTAACATTTATTTCCACCTTTGTATAGTTATTATTCCCCATATTTAATGTTTTTACATTATAAAACGACGTAGTTTTATATGACTGCACCAATCCTTAGGTGCAGTCACTTTATATCCGCTAAACCCATATATATATGTATATATATATATATATGTATATATATATATATATCTGGGTCAATCGATCCGACCAATGATCCTCCGGCCTGACCAGTGACCTAGTAACCCAGTACCCTGACCAGGTCAATGCCCGGATCGGGTTTAATAACACTGATAACAATATTGTTACGAAAATTGGGGCCCAATACCAATCAGATGAATAAATCTTTGGTACTACTGTTGTACCAAAGATTTAGTACATCCCACCAATGAAAATATTACATGTCAGCTAAGATTATTTTCTTTCTGTCAATTTTTTTCTCTCCTCTGATGTATATTGTTCTGATTGATGACATGCACTGAATCTAGGTACGACCAAAGATTTATTCCCAAGAATATATACTAAGTAATTTATCAATTGTAAATATTTATTTGAATAAAGAAATCTACAAGAACAGCAACAAAAGCAGTTATAAAAATAAATGTGAAAATTTATTCATGAGGAATTAATCCTCGGCGAAAGAACAAATTATTTCAACCATGATTGTTCAACCGTACGTTGTTAATGAAAAAGAAAAAGCTAATAATAAGAAGTGAACAACTAACTAGTGAGGTACTAGTTTATGATCACTTCTCTGGATCCAAAAGTAAACCCAAACAAACTGAAGAAAAAAAAAACGGTTCAAAGATACCCATGCCGAAAACCGGCATTAGGAGGTGTTGAAGCAATATTAATCCCAGCAGCATATTTGTTCTCAAAAGCATCATAACATCCAAAGCCATTAGCAGTAGTAATTGGTAGAGATATATTGTTTTGGTCCATCATGAATTTGGAAGCATGTTTTCCAACAACCTTCTTCAGCTCATCAATAGAACCCTTTAATTGAAGCAATTCGTGCAAGCCATGCTGATCAACAGGGCTTTCCCACCAAAACTGGCGCTGCCTAGCTTTCCTCACATGATCAAACTCTTCTCCTTGCTTCTTTTCAATCCCCAAATGGCTAAGAAACTGAGTCAACTGCATGTTGAGATCACGAACATTTGCATTTCGATGAGCCTCAACAAGTAGGTGAGCACTAGACTCTTGTGGAGGGTTTCGAGTCAGATAACGATCAATGATGGACTCAACTTCTGGATGTCCAAAAGAGAATGCCTTATCAGCCGGAGAGAAAACTACAATTGCAATATCTACACCACAAAGGGTGCAAAGCTCACTAGCTTTCTTGAAGAGTCCTGAACGACGCTTAGAGAATGTAACTTGCAGGTGACTTTTTTCCTTATTTTCTCAATAGGGATCTTTTGCCTACCTAAACTAGACTTCTTCTTCGATGACATAATTGAAATAAATGACCACTGAGAGAGAAGAACTGAAGAAAGGAAGAAAGCCAAATGCTTCTTCTTTTGGTTTTGGATTCCTATAGAGGAAGCTCACATATATATATATATATATATATATATATATATATATATATATATATGGTAAATCTTTGGTTTCTGACACCTAACACATTAATTTTCCATTTTATATTTTATTACTTTTTATTATGTGTCCAAGATTACGAAGTTATATAATCTTCAGCCTTAATATCATGAATTTAATGTTGTGATGTAACATTACAAATGTAAAAATTCTTATATATGCCAGCTAATTTGGTTACATATTTTAATCATGTATTTTGGAATTTCCAATCAGTTAATGAAAAATCCAATTAATTTGGTTGAAACATTATCAAACTCATATAAAGTTGTCTCCTCTTAGGGGTGCTAAACGAACCAAGGGCTTTGGCTCGGCTCGTGAAGATCCGAACTTACATGTCTAAAATTGGTTGTTGGCACCAGACTTGAACTTGTATAAAAGCTTGTTTAATAAAAAAATCTCAGACTCCAATTTAAAAGCTCAGCTTTAAAGCCTCTCGGCTATCTTAGTATATTATTATTTTTTTATTTTTTATTTTTTATACTACTTGTAATAGCCCTCTCTTTCTCTTCAATCCATTTCACCTCATTTTATTGGTTAAACAGACTTTTTGAATGATTTTGTTCTATATTATGCTGTTTGGATATACAATGAACTTATGAATATTTGTGGAATTACTAGTATTGTTGATTGTATATTTTGTTTGGATAAATTCATGTTGTCTTATCTTTTTTAAATAGAATAACAGGCTAATCCAGGCTTTTATTTTTTTTAATAAGTCAGGCCACAGGCCAATAATTATATTTATAACAGATAACAGGCTTGGTCAGGCTGATATATTTAAACACAGACTTAGCCTTTTATGACCAAAGCTCGGCTCGGCTCGGCCCGTTAACACCCCTATCTCCTCCCTTTATAAAAGTTCAAATTCTTATATTAATTAAGGCACGTTTGTTTGAGATTTTTTAATAAAAATGCACTTTTAACTAAAAAATGTGTTTAAAAATGTACTTATCAAACTCAAATAAAGATGCCTTATCCCTTAAAAAGTTTAGAGATGTTCTTTAGAGATGTTCTGGACAAAACATTATTATTGTTCTTAGATTTTTGATGTATAACTCTGGACAAAACATTTAGAGATGCTCTTAGATTTTTTTGATGTCGATTGTGTTGATAAGCCATTTGGTGGAAAAATCATTGTTCTGGGAGGTGACTTTCGACAAATATTACATGTTATTCCTCATGGAAACAGACAAGAGATAGTTAATGCAATCATAAATTCTTCCCGTCTTTGGTCTCATTGTCATTTATTAACTTTGACCAAGAACATGCGTCTTAATTCTGGAAGTGGCATTCAAAATTTGATGGAAATAAGATATTTTTCTGAATGGCTTCTTAAAGCAAGGGAAGGTGATCTTGGAGATGGTGTTGTTAGAGAATCTGTTATCACAATTTCAGATGGATTATTAATTAAAGAATCAGAAAATCCACTCTCGGGTTTGATTGATTTTGTGTACCCGAATGTATTGGATCATATATTAGATCCCACATTCTTTAAAGAACGTGCAATTTTAACCCTTAAATTGGTAGATGTTGCCATGTTAAACGATCTCCTAATGTCTTTGATTCTAGTGAAGAAAAAGTAGATCTGAGTTCAGATAATATTTTGAAGCAAGATAGTAATTCTGAACTCGAGGATGTCGAATTCTCACCTGAGATTTTAAATACCTTCTCAAGTTCGGGAATTCCTAATCATAAATTAACTTTGAAGGTTAATGTGCATGTTATGCTGTTAAGAAATATTGATCAGTCAAGAGGTTTATGTAAGGGCAGAAGATTGCTTATTTCAAGATTGGGCAACCGAGTTATTGAGGCAAATGTTCTTACAGGAAGAAATATATGACAAACTGTCATAATCCCTAGAATGACGATGAGCCCATCAAGTCATGCATTTCTTGTGAATTTCCGAAGAAGACAATTCCTCTTATCGTTGTATTTGCAATGACTATCAATAAAAGTCAAGGACAGTCGCTTTCTCTTGTTGGAGTTTGTAACAGCCCGTGTTAACCCAGTTTGTTAACATACTATCGTATTAAGCCATGCTTAATTAAAATGCGGAATAATTTTTTCTTTAATTCAATTATGACGTCATTAACCTTAGCCAAGTTGATTACTTAATCAATTTCATAAAATAATGTATGTATGTAAATTGCAAGACAACTAACTGAAATACCTCATATATAAATATAAAGTGAGTATCTAAGTCACAGGACTACAACACATAGCCTGGACCAAAATCCTGATACATTAATACAACTTTAACTTAAACAAGACATAATCAAGTCTATGTGGCATGAACAAACCCCTTGCTCACCAAATAAGGCAATAATGCCCAACATCAGTCTCAACAGACAATATCATAATAATAACAGAAAGCATAAACATCAACCAATATCCAGTCATGTCAGCATGTACAGCAGTATCTAACTCAACTCTGACCTCCTGCCACTAGGAGTTCAACCCCTGGGTTCCTTGAACTTGAAATAAGCGAGGCGTTGTATAGTATGAGGTGTCAGATTCCTACTTGCTGGTCTGAGGTTGGAGACAAAGAGCTATTTGGCTTGGACTTTGTCCAAGATACTACCCAGCAGATCCAGATGATCAGGGAAAAGTTGAAGCAGGCGCAGAATCGTCAGAAGAGCTACTACGATGTCAAGCATCGTCCAATGGAGTTCAGTGACGGTGAGCACGTGTTTGTGAGACTTTCACCTGTCACCGGTGTTGGACGAGCACTCAGAGTGAGGAAGTTGAGCCCGCAATTTATTGGGCCCTACCAGATCCTTGGTAGAGTAGGACCTGTTGCCTATCGACTTGTCTTACCTCCGAACTTAGCCAACATCCACGACGTGTTTCAAGTGTCTCAGCTTCGGAGGTACATAGCAGATCCTTCGCACGTGGTGCAACCGGATGATGTGGAGGTTTGGGAGAACCTAAAGACTCACGTCGGACCACTCAAGATTCTCGATCGAGGCGTGTAGCAGCTTAGAAGCAAGACTATTCTGATGGTCAAAGTGCAGTGGACTGGACGTAGTCCCGAGGAGTGCACATGGGAGCGAGAGGATGAGCTTCTCCGGCAGTATCCGACTTTCGAGACAGGTATGTTTCTGATTTTGAGGACAAGATCCTTAAAAAGGTGGGTGAATGTAAGAACCTGCACCGCTAATTAAGCTAATTAATGATTTAATTGTGATAAATTAGGAAATGATTCCATAATTGACCTTAATAATTATTATTTGGCTTAAATAATTATAGTAAGTGAGTAAGAATGCTGAAAGTCGCTTTTCGTAAGAAAAGTGCAGATACCGGTTCTGCTACCCGGTATAAATGCTTAACGGAAAAGTATACCAGAAAATTATAACAAGTGCATGATAATTACTAGAATAATATGTAGGACTTGTAAAACAAGTTTCAAGTCAAAATAATGAGAACTGATGCCAGAACTGATTTTGGCTATGGAAAAGCGCGTACTGGAAAGGTGTTCCGAAAAATAAAATAAAAATATGAAAAATCTTAGAAAAATATTGTGTTTATACACCGGAACAGAACGGAAGGGTGGAACGAAAATATAGACACATACTTAATGTGTCTCGTGCGTTGTTGTTTCAGGCAAACTTGCCGGTTGAGTTTTGGGAAGAAAGTGTCTTTGCAACCGTTTATCTTATAAATCGAACCCATCAAAGGGTCTTGGAGGTCGAACCCCACATGAGTTGATACATGGCATTCCACCTAATTTTGAACATATGAGGGTTTTTCGAAGTTTATGTTATGTAGCGGTTTGTCCCAAACTGCATGATAAATTCAGTTCTCATTCATGCCTTTGCATTTTCATTGGCTATCTCGTTGATTAGAAGGGGTGGTGTGTGATGGATCTAGAAACTCGTGCACATTTTGTGAGTCGTGATGTTAGCTTTCATGAAGATGAATTTCCATTTGCAGCAAGGAACCATGTTAATGATGAAGTTTTCTTGCCAACTCTTCCTGTCGTTATCCCACACAGTTCTTATCCTGTTTGTGATACTCAAAATGAGTTACCTATTGTTGCAGAGAGGGGAAGTCCTACATCCACATATCCAGTTGAAAATGTTGAGGAAGAACATAAGGCTGAACTTATTACTATTACAAGACCCGTAGAGGTTGTTGCAGCTCCGGCAGAAGATCCACTTGTGCGTCGTTCTACTCGGACTCGGAAGCAACCGAAATATTTAAACCAATATGTTTGTAGAATTGAGACACATATTGCCTCTGCAGCTGTCACCAATTCTGGTTGTGCTGCTCACATAAGGTACCATTTACACATGTATGTTGATTTCGATATGTTTTCTCCAAAACATCGAGCATTTTTAGCCTCTGTTGATGCAGGATATGAGCCATGCAATTCATGTTTTATCATAGTTCATGCAGGCGCCACATGAGACACATTTTCATGCAGTTACTCGTGTTCTGCGTTATATAAAAAGGAGTCACGGGCAGGGTGTTTTGCTGCCTTTTATTAGTGATTTAAAGTTACACAGTTATTGTGATTCAGACTGGGCATCATGTCCCCTTACACGGAGGTCTGTTACAGGTTATTTTGTCATGCTTGGTCACTCTCCCATATCTTGGAGAACAAAGAAACAAGTAACCGTGGCTCATTCTTCAGCAGAGGTTGAATATAGGGCCATGGCTGGCGGTTACTTCAGAGTTGATTTGGCTTAAAGGATTTCTCATAAGCCTTGGAGTTAATCATTCTGGTCCTATGGATCTTCTATGTGATAATCAAGCACCACTTCACATTGCTGCTAATCTAGTATTTCACGAGCAAACTAAACACATTGAGCTTGACTGTCATTTTGTTCGGGATCATATTTTGGCGGTCATATTGCTACAGCGCATGTTCGTTCCCAGTCTCAGCTGGCATATTTGTTCACGAAGGCTCTTGGACACTCGGCTTCCATGGTTTCCTTCCCAAGTTGGACATTTCATCCTTACATGCTCCAACTTGAGGGAGAATATTGGAGGTTATGTTGCTGTTACATATTTTGAATTTAGAATTTAATCTTTGAGTATTACATTTCGATTTAAAATTTAATATAATTTAGGGCAGATATTTTGAATTTAATGTAATAGAAGTTGATTGCGTTTTGTATTTAATACAAGCTGATTACGTTTTGTTAGGAGTTGCAATATTATGAGTTAATTACATATTCTCACTAATTCAAATTTATTTGTAATTTATAATTCTGAGCGTATTCATTAGCAACATTTTAATGAAATGAGCGAGAGTATAGATACTAACTTTTATCTCACGGTGGCGATATTTTACTGTGAAGAATTTATGAACAAATGTTTCAATTTGAGGACAACACCAGTTTTAAGCCTTCTTACATTTTTTTTTTATATAAATTTTAAAAGTAATAATTTGCACTTTTACAGCTCCAAAATACAAACATTGGGTAATGAATGTTCAAAAGTTTCACGAAAGTAAATTCATGAATTCTCCCACAAACTCGAGTTTGCCACGTGTATAAAGTCTAAAAAATGAAAAGATATCAAAACAAAGTGGCTGATTGAAGCCTATTAGCAATTGGATTGTTAACAATCCTTGCCCAACAGAGGGTGTAAAGGGTGTTGACTCGTTAATTAACTACATATCATTGATGAACTTGAATTTATGACACTGATCATTCATGACCCAATTCAAATGGTTCAACACTTTGCTTCAAAAGAGTGCGAACAAATTGGTTGATGCCCCCATGTCCATGTGGCATCGCAAAGCTCAGTTCCACATTAGCCTCAAACCACCAAAGCCAAACCAAACCCTTAGGAAGTACCTTGAATGCGACAACCACACCAAAGTTGTTAAACTATTCAGATCCTTCCTTAGAAAAAGAGCTACTTTCAACTCCATTGATAGCTTTTCTTTCCTGTTTGCCATTAAAGCCTGCAATCGGAAACATTCCTCCATCCAAGGAAAACAATTGCATGCCCTTATCATAAAATTTGGATACGAAGCCATAGTTCAACTCCAAACATCCCTTCTCAAAATGTATGCCGAACGGGGGAACCTGGGTGACGCACACCAAGTGTTCGACGAAATACCCTCTAAGAACATTATATGTTGGACTTCTTTGATTTCTGCCTATGTTGAGAATCACAAACCATGCAAAGCTTTACAACTGTTTAGACTGATGCAGATGAACAATGTGGAGCCCGATCAAGTCACTGTAACTGTTGCTCTAACTGCTTGTGCTGATATTGGGGCACTCGAAATGGGTGAAGGGATCCATGCTTTTATTCGGTATAAACAAGGGATGAACATAGATTTGTGTTTGAATAATGCTCTCATAAATATGTATGCTAAATGCGGGGATATCGTAACTGCGAGGAAGTTGTTTGATAACACGAGAAACAAAGATGTCACAACTTGGACGTCTATGATTGTGGGGCATGCACGGCATGGGCAAGCACATGAAGCTCTTCAACTTTTTTCAGAAATGAACATAAAGAGGGACAAGAAAAGCTGGAGTTCCTGCACCTATATGATCGTTCCTAACGATGTAACGTTCATAGGAGTTTTGATGGCCTGTAGCCATGCAGGGTTGGTTGAGGAAGGAAAGCGCCATTTTAGAAGTATGACTAAAGATTATGGAATACAGCCTAGAGAGCCTCACTTTGGTTGTATGGTGGATCTTTTATGCAGAGTTGGGCATTTGAAAGAAGCCTATGACTTCATTATGGAGATGCCAGTGCCTCCAAATATGGTGATTTGGCGAACCTTGTTGGGGGGATGCAGCCTCCATGGTGAATTAGAGCTAGCTGCAAAAGTTTGGCATAAGCTGCTCAAGTTGGACCCTGGCTATGTGGGTGATAGTGTTGCCATGTCTAATATTTATGCAGATAAAGGCATGTGGAATAAGAAGATGATTGTTAGGAATAAGATAAAACAATCAAGAGCTCCTGGCTGCAGCTCAATTGAGGTGGGAAGTGGGGTTAGTGAATTTGTGACTGCAGATAATAATCATTCTTTAATGATTGATATATGATGTTCTTGAGCATTTGATCAGAAGCATTAAAGTTTATAGTTACTTGCCAAGGCCTTCTAGCCTCTCATAACATCCTTAAAGGCTTGTTTAAATGTACAAGCAAAATTCAACAGAGCTGTGTAGGTTTTTTTTTTCCCCCTTCTCATCCCATCTCATATTTAGTTGGAAAAAAAAAAGCTGAATGGAAACAAACTCAGACATTCCAACAACAAAAGTGGTACTAACATATATCTCACAAACCAGAAGTAGCCTTCAGCTGTAAAGGTCAGTATGGTAGGGGGTAAAAATTAAAGTTAGAAATTTGGGTCAATCAAATTATATTGAGAACTGAACATGATTGTTTTACCCATTTTTCTATGCTTTGCTTTTAGAGGTGTCACCACCCAAATTGTGTGGGTGCATTGTAGAAAATTCTTAGGTGGCCTGAAAGCAAGAAAATATTGTTCTGTCGTATCGGATATAAATTGGGTTTATCATCTATCATTTAACATTACCACAAAAATTTTCCTACACTCACAATATTTTGTGGGGCCCGCAGCAAAAAAAAAAAAACTCTGGCACGCAAAACGAATCTCTATAATATTACACAATCATTTTTCCTACAACATAACTCTTATAAAACCCATATAAATTACAACAGTTATAACATTACAATTAGGGTTTTATATTTCTCATGTTAAATGAGAATTGAAATCTCATATTGTAGAGATAAAAAACATGTGGGATCCATGTGTTAGAAAAAATTATATGTAGGATCCATATCAGCACGGAAATCAAATGGTGTATATGAAAGTTTGAATTCTCATATTAAACGAGAAATATAAAACCCTTAAATTATGGTTAAAAGACCGAGATAGTCTACATAGTTGAAATAACACACATTTAATGATAGAGTATGATTTCCCTTACATCAAAACCACTTTTTCATAGTCTATAGGATGGATCTGCGCAAGTTTAACATTTTTTGGAGAAATAATGTGGTTACATGATAATCTTTTAAAGGACTTCATGACAAAAATTTAAAAGACAAATGGGAATGTGATATGTTAATAAAACTGACCAGTTCCACTAAAATACCACTGAACCTATTATGTGTCCGATTTATATGACCTAAAAGATTGGTTGTACAGAAAATCAGTAATAGAATCAGTCAAACTGATGCAAAACCATTTAAATCGGTTTGAAGCTTTTTTTTTGTATAAAAGAAATTAAAATTGACATATACGAAAATAAAGATTTGACGGGGTCGTTTTGAATATCATATCATATTATGTTTAAACTTATTTTTATGAGATATGTTTCTTTGATATCGGTGTAGGTGTTAAATTAATTGTTAGATTTCCGTCGATCTAACAATTATAATTATTGAAAAATAATAATTAATTAATAAGTGTGACCTAATAAATTATAACCATTAGATTCACGAAATAATAGTTAAGATTTAATGTTAAAGGATCTTGTCCTGTTTATATATATAATTATTAAATGTTATAAATTTGTACATGTTATCCTATTACTCAAATACTAAATATATTAATTTGTTATTTATTAAACAATATATAATTTAAGAGGTTTAATATTTTTGCTGAATAACTTTTTTTTCTGCCACACACTTATGAGAATGAGTCAGTCCTATTATATCTCATTTATTTTTTCTCTCTTTTTCTCATTATAATGAGATTCATTCATTTTTATATCAGTGTGACATAAAAAAGTTTTCTCTGTCAAAACAAAAATATTTTTCCATAATTTAAAATATATTTAATTATTACAAATTAAACTGGAAATTATACTAATATATTTTCCCCCATACTAATAATCATAAACTATTAACGAGTATCTTGCTCATTTCAATAATTGAATTGAATAGTCAATGTAGCGATGAGTGGTCTTCATGATTATGGAAGGAATCCCCAAAATGTTGTTGAAACTAGTGTTTTAAAATCTAGCCTAGCTATGGGATAGATCTCATCGGATCATTGATCCCTTTTTTTTTTTTTTTTTTTTAAGATTGAGGCTAATAGTTACACCCTCATGTAAGTTGATTCTCTAACTCTTGAAATTCCGGGTTGAACCGGTGACTCTTGGGTAAGAGAGGTAAGAGAGTCAGGGGTTAGTGTATTTTTTTTTTTTAATTATTCAAAAAAAAATGTCATTTGGTGTGTAAAAAAAACTCGTCTTCTTTTTCTTTTCTTCCATACTCAGTCTTCCTGATTCGTTGATCTCCTCCGCCGTAGTAATGGTTCCTCCTATCCACTTCGATATTGTCTTTCCCTCTCTTTCACCGTACTGGTTCTTTTCTCTCTACCGTTGATTCGTCGCAGTGCCGCCTCTCCTCTGCCATTCTCTTTTGGGTAAGAGATCTTCTTTCATATGCTTTTGTAGGTACGTGAGAGAATGACAAGGATGACGTGAGTTTGATAATATAATTCTTCACTACTAACTTCATTGTAACATGTGTTTTATACTTTGATACTTTGATTAGCATATATCGTTCACTTTTTCTACAATTAATGTAGATAACTTATCTGTACCGTTGGAATCTATAAGCCCACTATGTTCCCTTTAGGGATGAGTCACTGTATGGAAGATACCCTTAGCTCAGGTACAGACCAGGCTAAGAGGTATTGTGCCAAGCAATAACAAGCTAATCAACAAGTGGCAAGTAAAAACGATAATATGACTCTAAGTAAATGGGCAATATAATGATACATAAGATACCTTTAAGGTGTGCCCTTGGGGGCTATTTATAGAGAAAATGGTGCGGGTTGGTGAGAAGGGAGTCAACCCTCCTTGGGATTTACTCCCATGCTGCAGTGTTAGGCATGTTGGCGCTGCCATTGTGGCAGCGCTGTGCCTTCTGTGTCTGGCGATGTCAGCACTGGGCCAAGGGGCAGTTTCCCTTTACGATGCCTGTGTAGGTCGCCTTTGGAGGTTAGTGTCCCAAGATGAGACATTTCGGTGTATCTCTTGGATGCGCTGCAATGTTGGGGGGTGAGGGGGTCCACGTCAGCCCTTAGGGCTGACGCGGGTTGGAGCTAAGGACTAGGCTTGAACAGCCGGGCCGCTTCAGTATTTGGGCCATCCGGAACATTATCTACGTTGAGCCAAAAATGACGTCATTTTGAGGCCGAAATCAAGGTATTTTTGCAATTATAATTTATTTCGGGATTATAATAGTCTTTTTTATTATAATTTTTAAATTTTTAAATCTAAAAACGACGTCATTTTAGGAGTGAATGTAGATAACTTATCTACATCCACTGTAGAAATATTAATGCCTATATAATATTAACTTGGGATTCACTTTTTCTACTGTCAATGTAAAGTTATCTACATTGTATATCTACATTAAACCCAAAATGACGTAGTTTTAAGACAGAAATCAAGATATTTTTATAATTATAATTTATTTTAGGATTATAATAGTCTTTCTCATTATAATTTTTTTTAATTTTCAATCCAAAACAATGTCATTTTTGGAGTGAATGTAGATAACTTATCTACATCCACTGTAGAAATATTAAAGCCTATATAATATTAACTTGGGGTTCGCTTTTTCTACGGTCAATGTAGATAAGTTATCTACATTGAGCCCAAAACGACGTCGTTTCAGGACAAAAATCAAGATATTTTTGTTATTATAATTTATTTTAGGGTTATCTACATTAACTATAGAAATATTAAAACCATTAATTTGTGGGCATAATTGATTGAATTATGTTAAAGTATATTTTGAATTGATTTGATTTTTTTGAATTTTTCATATAGAATATATATTTATATATTTTTTAAGGGTTTTATAAAAGATATGTTATAGGAAAAATGATTGTGTTATATTATAAAGATTCATTTTGCATGCCAAATTTTTTTTTATTTTTATTTTGCTGCGGGCCTCACAAAATGGTGTGCGTAGGAAATTTTTTGTGGTTATGTTGTCAAATTATAGATGATAAACCTTTTTTTAACGTATAAAACCGTAAACAAAATAACCCCGGCCGAGTCGCCCCAACTTTTTAAACAATGTGATGAGACTGGATTAAAGGATGGAATTAAAAGGAAGAAACACACACTTTTTGGGCCCAGATAACTGGATTTTCTGTATTAATATGAAAAGGAAATTCAATACTACAATCCCATCTATTACAATAGCAAAAATGCACAAAGTAAACAACTACTCAAACGAACTATTCCCTGTACACAAGATACAGGTTCAGTACAATTGAAGAGGTACTGATTCTCTCCCAACTCCCAGCCTTAGTCTTTTCTGCCTATTGCATACCACCTTCCTCTTCTTATATTCCTTCTAACTGACTAGACACGTCAGCACATCCTCTCTCTCTCTTCTAAAACCTATTCTTCTAGAACATTTCCCAATAATCCCCTGTACCTCCTCCTAGCATACACCTTCGTAGGAGTTCTATCAATACTCCCCCCCAAAACACTCACCTT
The DNA here is from genome assembly GCA_032173675.1 of Gastrolobium villosum. NCBI lineage: Eukaryota > Viridiplantae > Streptophyta > Magnoliopsida > Fabales > Fabaceae > Gastrolobium > Gastrolobium villosum. Next base: position 3,672 of record JAVKPL010008934.1, on the reverse strand, counting down.
GTCCTCAAGGTGAAAAGCTGGGAACTGAGTAGAAATCACAGCAGAATCTTCCTAAGAGTTTTCAAAATCGGGAAGGTTTTTCCACTTAATAAGAACCTCCGTAGCACCAAGCGAAGTTTTCCGCCATTGAAGAATATTTTCGAGCTCCACTAGCAGCTCCCATTCTTCAGTTTAACCAGATGGAAGTTGCTGGACAGATGTAGTAGAGGAAACCGATTTTTTTAACAGCGACACATGAAAAACATTATGAACATGGTAATCCGAAGGAAGATCTAAACGATAAGCTGCATTCCCAATTCTGGCCAAAACCGAATATGGCCCATAAAAACGGGGACTGAGCTTCTCATTAATCTTCTTGGCAAGAGAGCGAAGTCGATAAGGTTGTAATTTTAAATACACCCTATCACCAACCGCAAATTCCACATCTCGACGTTGTTGATCAGCATATGACTTCATACGATTCTGGGCGACCAATAGTTGATGTTGCAAATCTTGTAGAATGACATCACGGTCTTGTAATAACCAAGTAATATCATCTACCGGAGAAATGGAAAAACCAAAACGAAGCAATATGGGAGGATCACACCCATACAAAGCACGAAAGGGAGTGGTACCAGTGGTGCTTTTGTAAGATGTGTTATACCAAAACTCTGCCCAATGCAACCAAGAAGGCCAAGCTTTGGGCTTCTGACTACAAAAACAGCGAAGATAATTCTCCAAACAGCGATTGACAACCTCCGTTTGGTCGTTGGACTGTGAATGATAAGTCATGCTATACTTCAATTGAGTACCCGAGCAACGAAAAAGTTCAGAACAAAATGAACTCAGAAAAATTTTATCACGATCACTAACAATGGAAGAAGGAAATCCATGTAGGCGAACCACTTTCTCGATAAAAATTAACGTTACTTCTTTTGCTATGTAGGGATGAGCCAATGCAATGAAGTGTGCATATTTGGAGAGTCTATCGACCACCACAAAGATAGTGTCCACCCCTTGAGCCTTAGGAAGCCCCCCACAAAATCCATAGAAATATTAGTCCATACCTGAGAGGGAATAGGGAGTGGCTGTAAGAGGCCCGCTGGAGATAGAGTTTGAGATTTACTTTGCTGACAAACGGAGCAAGCAGCCACATACTGTTGAATTTGTCTGCGCATCCCCTCCCAATAGATTACACCAGCTATCCTCTTGAACGTGTGCAAGAATCCGGAATGTCCCCCAATGCAAGAATCATGAAACTCAGATAACACCAATGTAATGAACCGGGAGTGTTTAGCCAAAACCATCTTGCCCTTGTAAAAGAGACGCCCCCTTGCAAACTGAAACCGAAATGAGATAATGGATCAGCAATTAAATCTTGAATAATGCTCAGCATCTTCGTATCTTGCCGTAATTCAGATTCAATCTCTTCAAATCTGTTAGCTTGCACACAAGACAAAGAGAAAAACTGCAAATTCCGGGATAAAGCGTCCGCCACGACATTTTCATTACCCGGCTGATAATGAATCTCAAAGTCATAGCCTAGAAGTTTTGAGATCCACTTCTGTTGTTTTCCCCCAAAATGGTCTGGTCGGTAAGAAACTTGAGACTTTTTTTGATATGTTTTAATGACAAAATGACTGCCAAGGAGGTAAGGCCGCCACTTCTGAACAGCATACACAATTGCCATGAGTTCTTTTTCATAAATGGATTTTTCCAGCACCCGAGGAGAAAAAGCTTGGCTTAGATAGCTAATTGGTCTGCCCTCTTGCATCAAAACCGCACCAATCCCACGGCCAGAAGCATCAGTAACCAACACAAATTGCTTCGAGAAATCCAGAAGTGTTAACACAGGAGCAGAACACATTGCCCCTTTAAGTTGATCAAATGCCTCTTGAGCTGCAGGATTCCATTTAAAACTGTCCTTCTTTAGGAGGTCATTTAATGGCTTGGCTATTTTTCCATAGCTTTGAACGAATTTTCTATAATAGCCAGTGAGGCCAAGAAAACCCCAAAGACTTTTAACATCCTTTGGTACAGGCCACTTGGACATAGCTGTTATTTTCTTTGGGTCAGCTCTCACACCATCAGCAGCAATAATATGGCAGAAATACTCAATCTGTTGTTGTGCAAATTCACATTTTTTTCTATTGGCGAAAAGATTGTGGTGCTTTAAAGTCTCAAAAACCACCCTTAGATGCTCCAAATGTTCTTGGTCACCCTTGCTGTAAATGAGGATATCATAAAAAAAAGCACAAACTTCCGTAAAAAGGGTTTGAGGATCTCGTTCATAAGGGACTGAAAAGAGGATGAAGCATTCGTGAGCCCAAATGACATCACTAAATACTCATAATGACCCTCATGGGTCCGAAAGGCAGTTTTGGCTATGTCCTGCGGCTGCATCCTAATTTGGTGATATCCCGATTTCAGATCCAACTTAGAATAAATGCAAGAACCTCCCAATTCATCAAGAAGTTCATCAATCACCGGCAATGGAAACTTATCCCGAATGGTTATCTTGTTTAAAGCTAGGTAATCCACACAAACTCACCAGCTTCCATCCTTCTTTCGAACCAATATTACTGGACTCGAATAAGGACTAACACTTGGCCGAATCATCCCAGCATTGAGCAATTCAGAAACTAAATTTTCAATTAAAATTTTCTGATAATGGGGATACCTGTATGGCCTGATATTGGGGACTTCACTTTCGGGCTTTAAAATGATGGCATGATCCTGATTCCTACTCGGTGGCACTCCATGGGGTATACGAAAAATATCCTCGAACTCCAACAATAAGGACTTCGACTCTGGCCAAGTTGGTTCAACCGCACGGTCCTTATCCGTTACCCACAACCGATCAACAAGGTAACCTTGACCTTCCTCAGACAAAGCCTTGATAGTAGAACAAAAGGAGGCATTAGTCTTTTTACAAGTCAAAGACGGGTCTGCTCGGAGTATTACTTCCTTTCCATCCACCAAGAATTTCAAGGTAAGCTGACTAAAATCTGCCTTGATTTCCCCCAAGCTTCGTAACCATTCCATCCCCAAAATCACTTTAGCACCACTCAAATCAAAAATGTAAAGATCTTGTTGGGTTACCGTACCTTGGATCTGAATAGTAACCATTTTGCAAACTCCCTGAGTCCCCACCTTATAACCATCTCCGACTTCAATACTTTGCTTCGAAGTTTCTTCCACGTTGAGTTTCAATCTTTCGGCCACCATCCGACTGATGAAATTGTGGGTAGCACCACTATCTACCAACATAATAACCTTCTCTCCACAAATCGATCCCCACAGCTGAAGCGTTTGGTTCGAAGAGAGCCCCAACACACTATACATCGACAACTGCAACACCTCTTCTGATTCCTTCTCACTCTCCTGGATCAACGGCTCCATGGTCAGATCGGTTGCTGGTTCATGGCTGGGTTCTTCGATGAGCTCTTCGCCTTCGTCATTTATAATGAGCAGATTCAGCTGGGCCACCTTGCATCGGTGGGTAGGGTCCCACCGTTCTTCACAATTGAAACACACTCCTCGTTTTCGCATATCCCGAAGTTGAGATTGGGACAAACGGCAGTCATTAAACCTAGATCCATAATTCCCAGCACCGCTATTCTCTTTGTTCTGTCCAACTGATGACACGTTATTACCTCGCGTATCAGTGACAGACGCGTTGGTAGCCGTCCG